>RSCD01000012.1:600000-882097 GCA_003942215.1 Saitozyma podzolica
GTGAGCCTCTGCTTCCAGGTGACATAGTTCTCCTTGCCAGAGAGCTTTGGAACTGATTCGAACGGCTTCGAAATGTTGTCGTTCGAAGACATGATGGGTCGAGCGCGATGGGGCGATGGGGCGAGCAAGGCCGGACTAGACGCGTTTCGATCAAGTCGAGTCGGTCGAGTTCCTTGCTTGGCCGAGTATCTATGCACTGCTCTGTGATCTAGAGAGTTGTCTAGATGCAGGGAGAGCAGCCAGGTCTCATAATCTGTTGTAGGGTATGAACCGGCGAGGTATGCATCGGTCTCGACTACTACTCGAGCCGCTCTTATGCTTACCGCTTCCCACTCTTCTACGAACATGCCGTAATAGAAGCGACCGAAGCGACTGAAGCGACCATGACTTGGCTCGAGTCGACTGCCAAGCGAGCACGGGACCGAGTTGTCTCAACAGGAACATCGAGGAAGACCCTCGCGAGTTTCTCCCACCTAGCGGTCATTTTCGGGCGGCGAGGGACAAGCGGTAATCAAGGAGAAGGAGTGGGGATGGCGGTTCAGAAACGGAAAGGAGAGGGGAGGACAGAGAGAGTAAGTCAATTTTTAAGATTTTCGCTTGGCTCTCGTCAGGCCAAAGCGCTCGAGTTCCTCGAGGTTCCCTGCGGCCAGGTATGGACATTTTCGCTTAGCTCTTGTCAGGCTATAGCGCTCGAAGTCGTCGAGGTTCCCTACGGCGAGCCTGGAAGTGCTGGGTTTCGAGCTGTTGAGCAGGTTAGAAATGAGAAGATTGGTCTCCGAGACCACGTCCGCGGCCGACTGCGGGGGACAACCACTTGTTCCATCCAGGCGGCCCGTTTTGCGACCCACAAAAGCTACCCGCTTCAGATTTGTGCTCACGTCCATCTGGACCTTCACCTCTGTGAGAACGTCGCGTAAATTGAATGTTCTCGAAGTGAAAAGCTATCAGATGAATGAACGACAAGCCTCTCCACACGTCAGGTGTCTAAAGCTACACTCGGCCACGTCGTCGTTCGACTCGGCACCTCCTGCGGCCCTGTTCCCGCGACCGAGCCTCTGGCAGCATTTCAAGGCGCGCGGTGAAGGGGTTTCAAAGACGCATGGCAGCATTGCTGAGCAAGTTCTGCAGCTCTTGGCATGACCCACTTCGTATTCATCCCTCGAAGAGAACATCATCCCTGGCCACAGCGTCGAGATTCCGTGCTAGATCACGACCACCGGAAGGGTCGAGCGCGCGCTCAGGTAGCGATATCGGAGAGTCCTCCTAAATATTGAAGCCAGCAGTTCTCCCCTGGGCGATGAGCTCCCCGCCGAGCGCGAGATCCTTGATGCTCGCGATCCGTCCACCGGCAATGCGAATCGATACAGCTGAGTTGCAAAGATGAAACCGTCTCCAGGCTCTTCAACCACGGCCGGAGCATGATCTGCCTTGATGATTGCACCAGTGACGCCGGTGGAGGCCTCGCCAATGGCTAAATCCTGCTGGGCGCTCTCGGTGGACTTGGTCGCGACCAATCTCCCTCCGAGGGCCCGAGTGGAGCGTGTTGACGAATACCGGGTCGGTCGACTGAGTGATCAACGCGGCCAGCGCACTGTCGAGCAACTCTTTGCCAGTTGCCTGGACCTCGCGGTATTTGCCATCAGAGTCTTTAACACAAAGATTGATACTGCTTCCAGGGAGGGTGTCGTGGAACTTGTTTCGGCACAAGTCCTCCCAGAGCAGCTCGAGAGTCCCCTTGGGGTACTTGTCGTCGCCTGAGAGGGGGGGAGAGTTGCGAGCAGCTCGATGTCCTTGGGTAGAATCTCACCGCGGCGATCCCACACTGCGAGCAGTAGTTGACCACGGTGGCCATGTGGGTGAGGACTTCGCTGCCGCGGAGGCAAACCCAGTTGAACGTGGTGGAAGGGAACAGGTTCCTGCGGCGTGTCAACAGAAGCACCCAAAGTTAACGTACGTCGCGTTCCAGCTGAGCTTCTGGGCGAAGAAGCTCGAACATCCAGACAGTCTAACCAGCTGCGGTAACTGCGCGACGTAGCCGACTCCAGGGTCAGCCATATGGATAACCGGCTATACTCACAGGTATCGGGAAGCACCAGGGTATCACAGTAGAAGCCAAGCCGGGACTTGAAGTACCGTTGGCCGAGCAAGAACTGCCGGGAGAGGGTCTTGCTGGATGGCATGTTGGAGTTACACTCTACCCATGCGCCACGTGTGACCTCTGTGATCCGTTAGACATGTCTTCGCCTCGGTTCACGCTTACCAAACTGGTCCTTCTTGACTTTCTGCTTCAGTCGTTCGAAGACCTTTGGGTAGAGCGTCTCGAGCCACTTGTACTGCTGGGCGGTCGTCGCGACAAAGCTATGTGAAGCCATGCTCAGAAGCCTGTACTCACTGGTGCTCCGGGTACCTTTCCATAAGGTCGATCTGCGTCGACCACGAACGGGCCACCTTTTGCTGGGTCACGCTCCAAGGCCACAGCCACGCCGTGTCGGATATGACCATGCCCCAAGCCCTAGAGCTCACCATCTGGATCGACCCCCTTAGCGCCTCTGGTCTTGACTTGTCTGGCTTCCCAGTCCTTGCCGAGGCACTCCTCTGCGAGCTCTCGGCAAGTCGTGACGGACTCGAGAGTACCGTCAAAGGCGTTCATGATATTGTCGGCGGTCATGCGGGCCTTGTTGGCGAGAGGGGACTGGGCGGGGAGGACTTCAGACAGTTGGTGGAGGGTCTCAAAGTCATACTTCAAGCGCCTACAGGGGGTCAGGGACCATTACCGACTCTGCCGGTGAGGACATACCAGGCATCGAGGTTGGGTACTGCAAGATCTGTCGAGACAAGCTACGCCCATCAGACCGACCTCGGTCCTTCTCACTTAGGAGCTCCCACGGTGTTAGGTGGGGCAACGAGCCTAGAACGAAAAAGTGGACGTAAAATACACCGTCCTGGATCCGAGGATATCGTCAGCCTAGATAGGACGGATAGGTCAGGAGTTCCGCAAGGCAAGAGCTCGCTTCAGGCTCATTCCTGCAGACAATCGATATCGCGAAGACTCGCATTGTAAAGAAATGATAGCTCCAATCGATCAAGCACTTAAGGAGGCAAGAATACCGGCTGCAGCTTCTAGGGAGCTGCATAGGGCCTGCAGCGGTGAGAGGGCTCTTCCTCGAGGCTAAGGTTGCTGCAGGGGCAGCCCTGCTTGCCTGCCTGGTCGACTTCCCCCCCCCCCCCCCCTCCCTCGCCCCCCGGGGCATGGCCTCTTCGTCCTGCGACAGCGTCCACTGCAGATTCTGCGTCACCGGAGCTTTCCCTGCAGTTTGCCGACTTCGGGCACTTCTGGGAAGCCGTTGCCTTGCTTTCGCAATATTGAGTTGCACAGAAGGTTGGCGGGGCTGAAAAGAAGACCTGAATGTCCTCCAGGGCATTAGAGTCATCGCTGGGGATGTGTTATCATCGAGATAGGCTAGGACAAACCCTTGGACCATCTTCCCCTTCTCAAGGCCGTCATAGTGGAAGGTTCAAGATACGTTGACAATGAGGACTTAGGCCCCCACGGATTGTTGGTGGCCGCAGTGTTGACTCTGACGGCCGATCCCCAAATCTGACACCCCAATCTGACATCCTGTTGCAGCCCTCTATCCGACCGTACATTGCGGCGGTCAGAATGCACAACGGAGCATTTTTTGGGACGAAAAGGGGACTACCGCTCCTTTCCATTCGTCGACAGCTGCTTGGTTGCTCCGCAAAACAGCCGATGGCGTTGATATGAATTCTCCGACCAGAACCTGGGCTATTTTCTGCAGAATCAGAGCGGTCGACCGGGTGGCGAGGAAGGGAAGGAAGCAAGTGCGGAGCACAGGGAATAGATCGTTGTTGGAATGGGGAAAGAAGGGCGAGCCGCAGGCGGCCCTGGGAGGTGGTGAAGTGACAGAGAGACGGAAGAGAGAGGAGAAAAGCAGGGAGGAGGATGAGACGAACGGAGAGGGACATGTGGACCATTACCGTTGGCCAATGTAGGTGGAGTGGAGGGTAAAGATCTAGTCCTGCGTGAGGTTGAATAGGCGGCCCATGAGCAGGCTGGAAAGATCAGGGGTACAATCGTGATGAGGCCACCATAAGGAGAACCGACAGAGCAACCACCAGGTGGTCAAAAAAAGAAAGGAGGAAAGGGTGTTTGGCTGGGTGAGGGGGGGGGGGGGGGGCATGATAAGCCGATGGGAAGGAAGGAAAATCGCAGACGCACTGGATGCCCAACTGAGTCAGACCCAACGGCGCGAGGACTGACAGGGTGGTCGTGGTCTGGGTTGGGGGGCCCCGGGGGGCGGGAGACGTTGGGGGAGGCGCGATCAGCAGATGAGAGGGAGGGAGAAGACTTCACTCTCACCTGAGTTCATCAGAGTCGAAATCGAAGCACTGCGGCTGTCCCCCGTCTTCCCAAGTCCGAGCCGGTCCGCCCGATAGGCGAGGTAGACGTGGGTGCGAAGGCATGAAGGGTGGCAACGGGGCGGGAGAAGGTCCCTTCAAGGGAAGCGTTTCTGCTGTCGGATTTGCACCATTAAGTGCCAGATGCCAAATGGTCGGACATATAGTAGTGAATCGCAGCCGCGCTCCCATCTCCCATCCCGTGCTCATCCGCCAATCCCAGTCGAAAAGCCCCTGATACGGGCCTTAACACATTGATTGTAGTGCCAGCGGATGAGTTTGGGTTCTGGTCGTCGTTCGGTGGGACCACGGAAGAGTTCCGGGGGTATCGGTGTCCCGTGCAGTTCTCGGGCGTTCGGATAGTCACTCCTTACGCTATGCGACCATCGGACGACGCCTAATTTCAGGCGGGAAGCTATGGCATATCGAGATCCCAATGACCGCTGATGACTCCTGGTGACTATTGATGACTGCTGATGACCACTTGATGACTCTTGAGCGGAAGCAGACCCGTGGCATGCCTGCGGGCACGATTCATTAACCGATGAGGCGGAGACAAAAGCCCGTAAGCCGCGGGTTTATGTGTGTAAACCACATAGGGTTTTTAAGGGGGCGGTCGAACAAGGACTATGGTTCTATGTGGATCCCCCGTCAAGTCAAGTGCGGGTCTCAATCTCGGCCTCGCACAACTCGCTCCATCGTCAGGACTCCCCCCTGCTGTTCGTCGCCATATGTCCAACGTACAATACGAGCTGGCAGCCTCATCGTGGGGAGTTGGAGATACTATTGATATCGTTTCTGTTCAAAACACCCTTATCGCCTCGTTTCCCCTGGAGTTTGTGCAACGGGGTGGAGACAACAGCTGGCGGTACGTACTTGGTGTCCTCGAGCAACTTGTCGATATCGTGCCGGGTTACGCCAGTATCATAAGGGACCAAAGTGGAGCAGATGTCGATCTTGAGGAGGCGCCATGGTCAGGGGAATTCGTCTTTGCGCAGAATGGTGGGTCACAGCCTTCTTTCCGGATACGAGTAGACGTCTGATGATGATGGCCTTACTTACGGATTACAGGCATCTTCGCAGAAGTAGCCTTCAGTCGGGGGCCGGAGTATTTTAGTCGATTTAGACCTCCAAACCCACAAGGCAGCGTCTCGACCCGTTCCGACTCTAGCAGATCTAGCGCAAACCAGGTGAGTACCTTCTATGTGTAGGTGCGCATCCGCGAACCCATCGAGGGACTCATGTTGGACAGTCGCGTTTTCGACTCTTCCTTATCGCCCGAGATGGCCAATGCCTTATCAGTGGCGAGTCCTTTACTCAGTGCACTGCCGCACACATTGTGCCTGCAAGCCGCCCCGACGTGAGCTTTTATATTGCTCGGGCAACGGCTGTCCTATTTCTAACGTTCGGTAAGGTCTACGAACTTCTTTCGGGGCGAAGGCGTGGCATCGACATGTTCTCCCCTGCTGCTGGCCTTCTCTTGCGAAGTGACCTTCATCACACGTTCGACCGACAGGAGTGGTCATTATATCACAAGGTTGGTGATTTTACCGCAAGAACCTATTGCATCCTCGGCCCTCGCGGGCCCACCGAGTTCGAAGGGCTGATTAGACTTTCTATACCTTTCACGACCTCTTCCCCATTCTGAAACTTCTCCCCTGCAGGACGGCGTTTTCTACGTTCACTTCTTCATTCTCGGCCGCTCGCGGGTGTCACGTCAGGCTGCCCTTCAATACCACGGCACAACAATACCTCCCAGTCGGTTCCGGTCCGATGATACGGACTTTCCGAATGTCGCCCTTGTCAACTGGCACTATCAGCAGTGTTTGAAGGCTCGAATCCGGGGATTCTCGGTGAGAATGGGGGAGCCTGCCTCGCCTCCAATGTGAAGTGCGAGCAGTGGTATATCCATCGCCGTAGCGCGTCTTCAATGGTACCGTGGCCCATTCATGTGCGCGTTGTCCTAATGCAATACAAAGTTTAGCAGTGTGGAGTCCTTCGGTGAGCTGTGGGAAGACAGGTGGTCGGCCAGGAACACTTCGATGGTCGCTGGTGTTGTCTCTTTGTCAAGGTCGTGGTCGAGTTACCCGCTAACTCCGCGTCCCTTCCCTACATGGAGCGCGTCCACGCTGTAGTTGTCCATGCACTTGTCTGGAGATCCTAAGGGTGAACAGCTCGCCAATACGGCCCTACAATCCGCTTGTAGTCGTGAAGAAGTTGGTGAGGATGAGGACCGCCGGACGCACCCTTTGCCGGAGAAGCTCATCTCGAGCGACACGAAGCCGAACATCTCCCGATGGCATTGCCGAGGTTGCCAGACGCTGTCGTCTAGGCGCCGAGGTGAGCGGACCGGTGTTCATCGGTGTATACCCCACCGGCAGTTCCGGTATCAGTGACGGAGCCCGTTTTGGAGGTAGTGATGACAACGAGGAGGAGCTTGCCAGCGATATCCGCCGTCCTGGGACCCCGCCGAGCGGATGGTCCCGGTGATCACTGCACGGCGTGACGAAAGGCCCTCTGGAAACGCTCTGTGCACTGACGTACGGACAGGGTCGTGGTGAAACAGCCCCAGAAGAGGATGTCCCACCCGCAGATCCGCCTGGGTCTCCAGGTTGGTATCGCCTCGTCACCTCGGGTGTTAGGGGAAATATCTTAGGTCTGACACCACCGTTCCCGCCTTCAGTCGCCTCCGTCAGCTTGCATTGTGTCCCGAACTTGGGACATCAATTCAACTTCAGGGGGTCGGATTGTGACCGGCGGCAAGAGATTACGGCGTTGGGGTCGCACCACGACCCCTGTCGCAGAAGGGTGGCGGACGGATGTAGTTGGTTGACACGTCCTCTTAACTTGGAGCGGAAAAGTTGAGAGGAAGCGGGCAAATCCTCCATTGCAAAGATTAGCTGTAATCGCTATGGCTCCCCTGCCATGGGACCACGCACCACGACGCCGCTCGTACCACGATCCAGACACCGGCGCTGCGCGGCGCTGCTGCCCACACCGGACGAGGTTCTACAACCGATAACCCTATGCTTCACCATCAACTCATTTTTGCCCTGCCCCTCAGGCCGTGGGCTGTAGTCGACCATGGAAGAGAGACCATGGACTGGTAGTGCAAACCTGCGCAGACGTGATATCTTGTGACCCAATGTCCTACATGCCGTCCTCGAGGTGTCGGTGAACCGTTTGGATCCGGTCAAATTCGATGATCTGACAAGCCGGCAACTGGCTCTGTGAAGACGTCGTGGATGACACGCTCCGCCAGGCCGAGTCCTGTCCGCATAAGACCAAGACGGGTAGAGAAGGTCTCAACCAGCAGAAAAGTCGCAAAAGACCTGTCCGACCAGTATGAGGCGTGGGACGTGATCATATCTTCGGAGTCAGCATCACACAGCCCACCCAGTGGTACGTTGAGCCACCTAGATATTCGCTCGGTCCTGGTGAACACCGCGGCGGCGAGACCGTATGAGGTCGTGTTGGCTAGCTCGAGAGCTTCGGCTTCGGTATCAAATTTGGCGGCTACGATGATCTGCACGGAACGGGTCGGTCGGTTTGGCTTGATGATGCAAGGGATGAAACAGAGGTGCAAAAGAGTGTGATCGCGACAGGGAAACGGCGAGCAAGGCTTGTCATCATGTTGAGAAAAAGCTAGATGCCAAGCGACGGGCCTTTTAAGGAAGTGTTCACGCGCGTTAATCCTGGGCCTTATAAGCTCCTCCCCCTTGGCAAATTTGGTGCTGCTTGATCCCGGTATCGCCCAATTGGATTTTGCCACGTCATGTGTTGGATCCCCCCGTCCTGGATTTCTCGCCGACCAGCAGCTTTCCCATAAACATCGTTGGGCCCGAACTTCTCTCTCCTTTGACTTTCACCGATCGCCTCAATGATGACTTCGTATCCATTAGCCCAGTACTCCTGGGCGGACGAACAAGTCATCTCCATCTCTTCGCCGGCGGGCCAACTAATCGGGACATTCCCGCTTTCCTTTGTCGGAACCCGTGGAATCAACATATGGGAATATGTGCTTGATGTCGTCCATTAACTCGTAGAGCCGGAGGATCGCGGCTTCATCCGCACGGCGAATGGCTCGCCAGTGGTGTTGGAGGATCCACCTCAGCCAGGGGAATTCTTTCTGGAGCCTGACAGTGAGTCAGTTCAGCTGTTGTTGTCCAAGTTGTGCCCACTGGTTATAGGCGGTCGAGCGTCCGTCTCTTTCGCTCGTGGGCCTGAATATTTCCGCAAAAACGTGCCGCCCGATCCTGATGGTAGCCAATCCACCCGCTCAAACTCGAAACGATCAACAGCGCATCAGGTAAGCATGCGTCGCCAAGTGCGAAATGCTCAGTATCATTGCTCTCGCTGACGTTCATACACCCCAATAGAACCAGTTTCGCATTGCCCTGATCGCTCGAGACTTCGGCTGTCTGGTCACCGACGCCCCATACAGTGTCTGCACTGCCTGCCATATAGTGCCTCAGAGTCGTCCTGACGTGAGTACCGCATTCGTAATCAACTGCAGCATTAGGTGAATTCTACTTGAAACCGGGTTCCCTTCCGTACTGAATCGCTTATTCAATCAGCTGTACCAAAGCATCCTATCAATCAAGTATCAGCCTCCGATGTTCAACCCCTCCGCTGGTCTCCTCCTGCGAGATGAAATCCATCACGCGTTTGACCGTCTGGAACTCTCATTTTATTTCAAGGTATGCCGTTCATCCAAGCAACTGAGGCCGAAAGGTGACAAGTGCCTGAACTGATGACTATTGTTGACTCAGGATGGGACGTATTACATCCACTTCTTCGTTCTGCAAATTCCGCAGGCGCGCGAACTTCATGGCAAGTCCCTACCCCCTAATCGTTTCCGTGGCCTCGACCGAGACAAGCCAGACCCAAGATTCATCAGATGGCATTACAACCAGTGCGTCAAAGCTCGTATCAGGGGCTTCGCCGCTAGGATGGATCTTCCGAGCACGAGCGACGAGGCTGTTGCGCTGTCTTCAAGCTGAGAGCAATGGTGACGTGGTTCTGGAAGTTGTATGAGGTGAGAACATATGGCTTTCGGCTTCCTGGTTGAACATGCAAAGTTCAGGTCGACTTATGCCTTGTTGGACCGCTCCAGCGTACAAATGGGACAGCTGTCAGGATTTGAAGAGTTGACCGAATCTCTCGAAATGGTGTCTCAGCCGCTCAAATAGATCTTCCGAATCTGCGGCGCCGTCTCCAACGGCGATGTCCATGCAATGGCGGCCCGCGGTAACAGGAAACAGAAAGCAGAGAAAATCCACGTCATTCTGACTGCGGAAGGCTGATGATGGCCAGCTGAATGCAAAAAAGCTTCAAATCGGAACTAAATAAATGTCTTACGTGGCATTTGTCATTTCGGGTGACGAGTCCCCGAGTTGCTTCCAATTATCTTGCGGAAAGTTTGTGGTATCCATCCAAAACCATCTACCTTTATATTGTGCGTCTTCGCATGATTTCTCCAATACTGCCCTAGCAATCCGGGACCGTGCCATTGTTCACCACATAATGCGTCGCGACATCCGCCGCGGTGCGCGATAGGTCCGCGTCGACCAAGCTTCTCAGCCGGCACGATGTCAATGGACCCCTCCAACCTCCCACCCTGGAAGAGCGCCTACCTTCCAGACGAGCTGGCGTTTTACATCTCCAAGCTCTCTTCGTGCTACCGGAGTATCCCGCTCCACTACCAACAAGGGACGCACAGCTCTCACAATGGGATGGGAAGAAGCTGATCACTGCTTGCGATATCATCTTTCCAGTAATTGGTGCGGACGACTTTGCAGTTGTGGAGGCCGAGCTTCAACTGCTCCAATCGGTTCAAGGGCCAGCCCCCCCAGTGTCGGGCATGCCCGACAGAGTCTCGGCGAAGTCTCACAGAGTTCCTTGTACAATTGGGGGCTGCACACCGCACCCATGCGGCTTAGGGGGTTAGGGAGTGAACTGACTGCCATAGGTGCGATTTCAACCATTCCATGGCCAACTTCCAAGGTATCCTACGACGCGACCTATCTCCTTCAGACTCGCCGCAAGCTGAGGGGCTCGGCCCAGAACCCTGCTGCATCCCCGCAACCTCCATCTCCTGTGATGTGGCGTAACTCGTGTTGGTAGAGTATCAATGATGGGACGAGGAGGTCACCAATGCGGTGGCTTGCACCAGAGTCGACATGAAAATTTCCGGCGACGAGAGAACTCCAGAAACGGAGCTGGGGACAACAGAGGAAGGCAGACGCGTCTGAGTCGTAAATTGAGGTCGGTTCTGGCAAACTGAGCGGTGAGGGACGGACTCGGACTTGCTCTTCTGGGCGATCTGGGCGACCTTGGCCTGGGGTCGGCCGTTCCTGGCCTTGTTGGCCTCGGCACGCTTGCATTTGCGCACTGTTCGGTCGAGCGCCCATCGCTAACGTCGTTCCTGTGCCTCTTGACTCGAGTACATGCCTCTCTCACTCCAAACAGACAGCGGCAGCGACGTTTCCAGATGCGGGAGTCTCTTGAAGCCAGAGGCTCTGTTCTGAGTCGACCAGGACCCAGGAAGAGCAAGAGTTATAGCGTACACAAGTCCTTAATCCTCCGGCTGCGCTCCACCACCATGAAGCTGAGAGTAGGCGGACTGCTCCAGCTCGAAGAGGTAAGGTGTAGGATCCTCGCCCTCTGGAATGGCCATAAGGAACAATTCTTGATGGAGCGCAGCGCTACCTCGCGAGCGCCAAGTTTTGCCGACTAGATCTGGTTGAGGTATTCCACAGCTTGGCGAAAAAGCCCGGCTGAGGAGTCGAGACCGGTTTCAGAAGACAAGAGACTCATCCATTCATTAGAAGATCACTGTGTTGGGACGGGTCTACTCGTATCACGTGCGACAGTCCCCATCCTGCCGTAATCTAAGGTTTTAGCCTGTTGATCCTCTTATAGTCTCTTCTCTTTGATGCTATCGAGATGCCCGTCCAACAGATCTAACTGTCGTCCATCAATGCAACGTTCGCATCCCTCCCCGCCTACTTTGAATCCATCCGGCAGCAAATCAGCCAGGACAACTTCCAGATCGCCCTCCTCCAGGCTGCCGGAGGTGAAGCAACTGCGTCCATGACCGACGATCTCCAAGGCAAGATGGCCGCTTGTGAGAAGACGCCGCGCGAACCCAGGCGGAACTCAACCCCGAACTGGTAAGCGAGGTCTCCAGGATACCAAGTTGGCATATGTCGCGAGGGGAGCGGGAGGCGATTTTGACCCAACGGGTAACTTTGTTGGTCCTGTTTGGAAATCATTCCGTAACAATCAAGACGACCGACGAAGTTCGGTTGCAATTCGTACCGCGAGAAGCGGGAGCCCAGCTACAAAGCTGACGGCAGTCCGCAAAGGTGGATGGAGTTATGAAACGACCAGATCTGCCCGGCGCTCCCGTCATCCTCGTCTCCCAAGGTTCTCATGTCTATGAGCCTGGCTTCGATATCTCTTCGTCGTGCGTTGTCGAAGGGCAAAGTGTCATTGAGGGTAAAGTAAGTGTGATGATCCGACCATTCCAGAGAGGCAAATGCAATTTATATTCGCGGAACTCTGGAGGGAGCAATCTTCGACAAGTACATGAGTTCCCTTTCCGCTGGTTTGGCCGCAAATCCCATCTCGTGCGGGACGCACGACGTGGAGGGATTACCGTCTGACGCCACCCCCAGCGCCGACGCCTTGCGCGCTCTCAAAGACTGAATGCAAGCGAAACATTATGGATGGCTCAGGGGATTATGACATCCGCGCTTTACCCGCGGAAACGGATTCACCTTCGACCGTTGTGCGACCCACGAAGTGGTAGGTCACATTCGTGGGAATCTCCATTCCTCATCAGGTCCCCTTCCCCTCATCGCTGGATGAGATGGACGAATGAAGCGTGACTACGGTCATAATGCTGGTGGTGCTACCAGGGTATTGCAGTGACGTGCTCCGTTTCCAGTACTAAAGATGGGTAAATGTCCTTGATGCCATTCCCGTTCGCCGAATTTGAGTTTTTTAGGCGGGTACATGCGGGAATCTTTGCCATGCAGCAGTCTTAGACGCAGGGACCAGTGAGTTTCTGATGTCAGTGGCGCCGCGCAAGACTTTACACACGGAGGCTAACTCATGAGTCATCTCAGTACGCTCGAGAGAGATCGAGAGGTTCCATGAGGGTTAGGGAGTTACATATCGGGTCTGGTAGCGTTATGAAGCTCTATTCTACTCATCCAGCTTCCTTATGGCTCGAAGCAGCGCGCTCTTGCGCTCAGCGAGCCGAGGGAGGGCTTCCTGACAAGCAGAGAGTACATCACACCTGTCGTTGCCGAACCGGTCGAGCCAATGTGGGTGGTCGATAGCGGGGCGACGCACCACCTAACGGCTCTTCGTGAGGTGCTTCGACATGTCCACAAGCTCGAGGTACCAAAGACATGTGGCCTGGCGTACAAGACAGCGTCCATGAAGGCGAAAGAAGTCGGCAGCATTGAAATCCGACTGCGGATCCGGACATCTGGTCACGTTGAAAGAGGTGTACTACGTTCCCGCTTCAATAGGAAACCTACTATCGCTATTAAGTCTCCTCCAGCATGGCTTGACTGTTGATATGTGTGACGACGGAGGAACAATCAAGCGTGGCAACGAGCGACTTATATTGCACAAGGATGGGCCATTGTGGAATACAGTGCTTGGAACGAACCCTTGCACTTGCCTTGACATTGGCAGCGAAGGGAAAAGCATCCTGGAGCAAGAGCATCAGCGGCTTGGCCATATTGGAAGGTCGAGGCTATTTGACTTGGCCAAGGCCGGGAAGCTGAGGGGTTCCGTAGGATTTACGCAACGACCGGCCAATGCGAGGTCTGTCTCCGAGCCGAAATCGAAAGGTACCCCAAGGATGGCGAAGCGCCGCGATTGCGAGGTGGTGCAAATGGCATTGGGCTCGATATCGACCTGGCGGGACCCTTGGACGCGTCGGTGGATGGCCACCGATACCTGTTCGTCGGGGTGGAGCGGTCGAGCGGCATAGTCTTCGCTGTGCCGATTGGATCAAAGGCGGAGGCAATGCGTGTGGTAGAAGGAAGCAGTCACCAAGCCTGAGCGACAGCTTCGGGACAGGGTGGGTGTGATCAGGTCCGGCAGCGGGACCGAGTTGGCTAGTGGAGAGGCGTTCCAATGATACGGCACTACCGGAATTCAGCATTACACCTCGCCGCGATACTCGCCTGAGCTCAACGGAGCTGCCGAGACGACGGTACGCACGCTTAAGGAAAAAGGAAATGACCGCATCCCTCCTAGTTGACTCGAAACTCCCCTCTGCGTACTGGTCATATGCGGCACGATACGCTGCGACGGTCCACGCTCTCAAGCTCTGGAAACCGATCATGACGGGACGAGTATTCCCTTCTTGTCAGGCGGCTCTCCCTCAGCTTGCTGAGGGACAGAGCCCGCTGCTTCGAGCCATGTGTAACCTAGACGAGTAGAACAGAGCTTCATGGCGCTACCAGACCCGAGATGTAAGACCTAAGGAACAGATCCGGGAGACAGGCTGGTCTGCCTAGTGGCGAATAGTGAGAGTCGGCTGCGATCAGAGTCATCTGCGATGCCAAAACATGGGAGCGCCAGTGTCTCCAGCAGTTAACGAGTTTGTTTGCTGCTCCGCGTCGGATTGTGCTTCCCTGTAATGTTCGTTCGTCCCGCCCCTTCACTAAGGGAAGTCGCGTTCCACAATGCCAACCACATCACAACGATGGACAACCCAGCCACAACTGCTTCGCGCATCCTGTATCTTTACTGCTGCTGGGCCTACTCGTCGTCCTCTTCGTCGTCCTCTTCATCGTCCTGATCCTCGCCAAACTCCTTCATTTCCACCGTGAGCTCCGGCCGCTGGTCCCGCGGGCGTTCGGTCCTTAACATTGAAGGAAGGCTCGGTGCTGCGGAACTGGAACCTGGGTGCTCGCTCGACGAGCTTCGCCTTGATCCTGCTGTAGCGGAGGAAAGAATACGACCAAGCGTTCAGACGGCTATGTCACGTAAGAGGTAAGCCTCGCGCACACGTTAGAGATGGCCCGACACGCTGCTGCCGCTCACATCGGTCTTCTGCGGAACGACCCAGCCGCTGTCGCTCCTAGAGATGTGCCAGTCAGCCTAGGGGCCGATCGCACCCGCGGGCGTGTAAGCGAGGTCGAAGCCGACATGCAGGCTCCTGTTGGCGAGTTCTGCCAGGCGTTGAGAGCGACCTCTGTGGCGTGCCACGTCTCGGTGACGACCCAGAGGCCGCGCTGCTCGACGTCGGGCCACTTGTCCAGGATGCGCTCAGCGTTGGCCTTGCACCACACCTTGTACGGCTGACGGAAGTGGACGAAGTCGCGCGTCACGTTGCCCTTGGCCAGCAGCAACACCCCGGACTCTTTCTCGGAGGAGAACTTGAGCACCGCCTCAACGTTGACGCCTGGGAAGGCGTTGCCAATGAGGGTTGTAAGTGAAAGCGTCACGAGATTCTATGGCTGACGCAGGGAGACGGGGAGCGCTCACGCCGCGGCGACCTCCTGATCGACCGATACACCTGTCACGCCCTCTGACCCCTTGGGACCCCAGAGACCACTCTTCGGCGGCGCGGGCGAGAAGTCGTGGAAAGGGGTAAAGCCGCGGGCATGCACGGCAGCCGCGTTGCTCAGATCGAGGAGCGGCGTCCAGGCGCCTTTCTGGTCGAGAAAGCCGCAGGTGCCCGGCTTCAGCGTCAGGGATGACTCGGGCGCGTACAGAGCATAGCCGTAGGGATGATTCTGTAGGATCTCAGCGTAGACGTCGTTGAGGCGGTTGCCTGGCATATTGGGCGTTACGCCTTGGATGTTCTGGTTTGACAGGTCTGTGAGGGGTGGGCGGTAAGCGGGGGCATCTGCAAGATCCTCCAGCCATAAGGAGGCGGTTCGAACTCGGGCTGGTCGTACAAGTCAAAGCGGGTACACGTCACAGGGCCAGGTGCCGGCATCTCCTGTAACCAACCGGTGCCGGGCGCAAAGCAACCCCACGAACCAGTCGTCCGTTCCTTCCCTCCAGTGTCGCCGGATCCTGGCGAGGCTTTGGCTGGACTTCTCGCGCTTTCAGGTCACGTCGTCGCCCTCACATCATCACCGTCCTATTCCCCCCTCTCATCACCTCCTGTCAGGCCTCAAACGACATTAGCTACCCTCCCGAACGTCCTGAACGACAATCACATGCAGGAATCACCCAGCTTGTCAGAGTGAGTCCTGCCCCATCTCTCCCGAGAGCATTCTCTCTGCCCACATCGACCTCCTCAGCGACGCCAAAACATAAGCCCCTCGATCTCGGGCAGACTCACTCGTCGAGCAGTATGGCACCTCAGAACCGCAATACTCATTCGCACTCGGTCGGATGTTTACTGAGCGCAAGTGTGGGGAAGGAGAGGATGTGGAGGCATGGGTGAACCAAGTTCAGGCCCAATACCGTGAGCTCAAGCTCCTCTCGTCCGATCTCGAGACTCTCTGTATTAATGTCATCCTCAATGGCCTGCCCGATCGCTTTGCCTCGTTTGTTGACTCGATATGGAAGGCTGAGGAGAACCCCTCGATTGAGGGCATCAAGATCGAAATCCTCAGAGTCTACGCTTGGCCGCTCAATCGCCCGAACACCAGCGCGTTTGCAGCTCGTACTGGCTCACTCTCGCTCAACTCCTCGGCCGACACCTCGCTCAAGGCTTTCTATGGTGGACTCAAACAGTCAGGCAAGAAGCCTAGCAAAGAGTATCACTGCGCTCGATGCGGTTCGCCCAACCATTGGGTAGTACACTGCTCAAAGTCGATGGAATCGAACGAGAATCCGAAGAAGAAAAAGCAGGGCAAGAGTGATAATCGGGGCGAAACGGCTTCCCTTGCTCAGGCAAACAAACCAAACGAGACAGCGGCCTTCGTCTCGGATGTGGTCACCTCGTTCACCACCAACTCGGTCGAACACCTCCTCTTCACCTTCGACTCCCACCTCGCTCTTGTGGCTCGCTCAGACCGCTGGATCATTGAGTCTGGGGCTAGTGAGTATATAACTGGGGACAAATAAGGACCCTCGACCCGGTCACTGGGATTACCGCAGCTGAGAACCGCGCACTCGAGGCTACCTCGCGCGACTCGGTCTCCCTTATCAACTCGAAGGAGAAGGTCACTCTCTCGAGTTCTATTTGTTCCTGGGCTTGGGCTCAAACTCATCTCAGTCCCGAGCTTGACAGACCAGGGGGTAGACGTTCGGTTCGAGAGCTCAATCTGCCGTGTCCTTAAGAACGTCACTGACGGACAAGGCCTATTTTGTGGACGCAACTCAACATCGCAACAACTCGAACTCGATGGCTCTCCGCAAGATGGCACTCGCCCTGCCCGCCTCGCTCGAGATCTCGCCCAAGACCCTCATGTCTCAATGATCAAGCAATCGGGCTCTCGAGCGAGGTGGGAGGTCTGGCATCGAAGGCTTGGTCACCTCGCATCGGACTCGATGAGGACACTCTTCGGTCGACTCAGCACTGGGGGAGCCATCAGTCGTTCGACTACCAAGCCTGAGGTGTGTGAAGGCTATGCCGTGGAAAAGATCATTCGTCCTCCCTTTCCTTCAAGCGAATCTCGAGCTGAAGCCCTCCTGGACCTTGTTCACACCGATCTCTGCGGACCGATGGGCGTTCGCTCAGAAGGAGGAGCCCCAGCACCTGATGGTACTTGTGGACGATCGCTCGAGGTACACATGGGCCTATTTCCTCAAGATCAATCCGGAGGCATTGGGTTGCACCAAGGACTGGATGATCAAGGTCGTGCGATTCACCGAACGCAAGGTCAAGTTCGACCGCTCAGGCAATGGAGAGTACACCAGCAAGGAGTCTGAGGATCATCTTCGCACGCTCGGGGTTGAACACCAGACGACTGTTCCCTTCTCCTCCCAAGAGAATGGCGTAGCCGAGCGAGCCAATCGCACCATTATCGAACGCATCATTCCCTGCTGTACTCCGAACGACTTCCAGCCTCACTCTGGGCAGAGGTGATGGACACAGTGGTGAACCTGAAGAATCGTTCGCCAACTCGCTCGGTGAGGGACGAGGCCCCACTCGAGGCGTATCCGGTGTTCGACCGGACGTATCAAGACTTCGAGTCATCGGCTGTGCAGCATGGCACTCGTTCGGAAGGGCGCTCGAGACAGCAAGCTGCGCCCTCGAGCGAAGCTCTCCTGTCTCTTGGGTTACGCAACACGGCAAAAGGCTTACAAGCTGTGGGATCCCATGGCTAACAAGGTCATCATCTCGCGCGATGTCGTGTTCGATGAATCGATCTCGTCCCAAAAGCAGCTCCGCTCGCAGCCCTCACTCGAGCAGCTCCACAAGGCCTTCCATGAGGCCCCTCACTCATCGATCGCCCGAAGCACTGCCCCACCTGCAGGTGATTCGAATACCTCGATCCCGCTCGAGGGATCCGAACCAGTGGGAGATATGCCTGGAGCAGGTGAAGCAGTGGGAACAGAGGACCCAGTGGGAGCAGAGAACCCAGTGGGAGCAGAGAACCCCGTGGGAGCAGAGAACCCCATGGGAGCAGAGGCAACTCCCAACCCGAGCTCGGGTTGTGCTTCCTCGCTTCATCTTCATGAACCTGGCCGGGGGGTCCAAAGACATGGCTTTTGACCACAACGCAATCCGCAAGCCGTTGATGACCCAGATCACGTGGGACGGGGAGAGGCCACTTGTGCACGCCAGGAAGTGGAGAGAGTTGATGGCCATTACGCGCAAGGGCGTTTGGTCGTTGTATGGCTTGAAGCAGTCGGGCAGGACTTGGTGGATCGTGCTGGGATGGACTCGAGGCGTTAGTATTCAAGCGCACAGAATCAAACCGGGGCCTGTACTACAGGACCGGCTCGAAGGACCCAGGGCCAGCGCTGCTCTTGGTATATGTGGACGATATCGTAGTGGCGGCTCGATCGAGCGCAGAGATTGACGAGGTGATGAAGGGACTCGGACCGCGCTGGAAGAACACCTAGCTGGGGAAGGTGTCGACCATCCTAGGGTTAAAGGTCCGCCGTGACTGACAACCGAGGAAGGCTTGGCTCACCCAGCCAGCATACATTGAGCGAGTCGTCGAGCGAATCCCTGGCCATCGACTGAGGGCGACACCGCTGCCATTGGATTGAGGAAAGACGACGACCTGGGTCGAGGAGTCGCCACCGGCTCCACTTACACCCTTCTAAGAAGTTGTCGGGTGCCTGCAGTGTGTTGCAGGGTGCACCAGACCAGACATCAGCTTTGCAGCATCTTTCCTGGCTCGACAGATTGCACGACCGACCGAACATCTGTTGCAGATAGCTCTAGGTGTCGTGGCGTACCTGTCAAACACGAGAACTGTCGGGCTCACCTTGGCTGGCAAGGGCAAGAGGCACTTGGAGGGTTGGGTCGATGCGGATTGGGCTGGCTGTACAGAGACACGAAGGTCGACTACAGGCTGGACAATCGAACTGCACGACTCACCGATCGTGCGGTGTTCAAGGCGATCGCGACCCACATGTATAGTTTTTGTTTTTAGGTTTAGGATGACATCGGGGGTTAGGGGGTGCATAGCGTGTCTGTCTGGCCTATGATGGTCTACGGTGGTATGAAAGCCTTATAGCTCAAAGCTGCGGACCCTCGCCTGTAGGAGGCAAAGGGCATCGATTGCATAGCATCGGCCCAGTTGATACGCGCACAGTTACATCGGCAAGAGCATTCCGTTTGCCTGAGGTAGGAGTGCTTGCTCCGGGAACCCTATCGAGAGGCATTGAGCTGTTGTCGAGGCGGCGTGCGCTCCGGAAGCATCCGGCGGCAAACTCGGAAGGGGCGCTGACTCACTTGAGCCAACGAGAAGAACGTCGTTGGAAGCTGGAATGGTGATGAAGGGCTCAAACGGCGGGTGTCCGTGATCGCCCTTCCGACGCTGTCTCTGTCTCTCTCGACCGTCACGACGGAATGGCTTGCATTGCCATGCCACTGTACCATCTGTTCCCAGCTATTTTGAGAAGGCTGGGAGTCCCCAGCTTTGCGTCCAGTATGTATCCGAGCAGCAGAGGTCCGTTCATTCATTTCTCTCGCAATGCGTGTGGAAGCCAATCAGGTTCTCATGATCAGCCTGGTCGCATTCCCAAGGCTCCTTGTCCAATGGTCAAGAGTGATTCACATCCCAGCGGCTCACCAGAATAATGGGACCACACAAACCCGGCGTCATGCTCTCGCTGCGCCCCATGACCCATGCATGCATTCCACACTACTGTAGTTCACTGGGGTCGCGTCGCGAAGGACCGGGAATCCGGTAGCGGCCACCTGATAGTCACTGATCGGGTGTGGTATGATGTGTCCCGAGAGGCACAGAGAGCTGGGAAAATTCACAAGTAGTTGTAACTTTCTCAGTCATGTTGCTTTCTCCATCAAAGATGGCCCGAAGAGCCGTCATGCGATCCCGAATATGCCTGTTAACGTATGACGGGTAGTGCACGTTGGCTCTCCGCAACCCGACGTCTAGCGCCTCACCGTCCCAAAGAGGACGAGGCGGAAGATGGCTCGTCTTGTGACGGTCAGTCCGACTTGCACCATGACCGACATTGCTGTCCACGTTTCTCAAACCCACGGCCACCTTCTCACCCCCACGCTCTTCATTCCGCTTTACACCGCCATGCTGACCTCGATCACACTGACCCCTGTTGGGCTGATTGGTTCTTATCGTCCATATCCTGTCGTCTCCACCCCCCTCAAGCGCACCACCGCGTATTTTTGGTTTGGGACAACTTCTGGAAAACCTCACATCGATTCGCACCCATAGCAACATGGCATGGACCATCTTCATCTTGCTCCAGCTAGTGGGGTGGGCCGCTGCCTGGCCCGTGTCGGGCCACAGCTCGACGACCTCCCCTGCCTCTTCCCCCTCATCCGCCGGCGATCCAACCCCTGGCTACCTTCAGGTGAATGGAACCAAAGTCGTCGACCCCAGCGGCAACACGGTCATTCTTCGGGGTACCAACCTCGGGGGCTGGCTCGTGTTCGAGGACTGGATGTGCGGTATTACGGACCAGACCGGAAACAATGATCGCGAGCCACAGGTGACGCTCGAGAGCCGGTTCGGACTCCCGCAGACCAAGGCGCTCATAGACATCTGGCAAAACAACTGGATCACCTCGGCCGATTTCGACAACATGAAGAGCCTCGGTTTCAATCTCCTCCGCATACCTTGCACTACCGCACCTTCAAATGGAGCAACAACACGTACATCCCCGAGTCGGTCGCCTTCTCCCGCCTCGATTGGGCGATTGCCCAGGCAAAGTCGAGAGGGATGTACGTGGTACTAGACTTTCACGTCTGGGAAGGTCAAATTGGGCAAGGTTCCTCAAACTACCCGATCATTTCGTGGGTGACCTGATCTCACACTCGCTGCAGTACTAGTGCTGTACACCCGCAATGCTCGGCTCGAGCTGAAGTGGTTGGTGGATTTTAGTCAGCCGGGTGCCGTGGGGCAGGCCCAGCGCGACCTGGCAAGCGCGATTTGGAACCTGGTCGCCCAGCACTACGTGGGAGAGCCCACTATTGCGGCATACGATGTGATGAACGAGCCCACCGGATCGCCGGGCGACATCCTCCAGATCGATATGTACAACGCCATTCGCCCATACGACCCGGACAGGATTATCATCGTGAGTATGGGTCGCAGAGGTTTGGCATGCTTCATGCGGCTAAATTGTGGCTCATTCTCGTCTCGTCTTCCCGCTGCGTTGTTCTGGATCACCCGACTGGCCCCGCTGAGACATGCAGATGGAATCCGTCTCCGCCAACCCAGCCTCGCACGGCTGGACCAACGTGATGTACTCGTTCCATGAGTACGACATGGAGGGCAGCAACTTCAACAACAACAAGAAGACCTACCAGTCCGAGGTCGGGGGCTACATCAGCCAAAGCAACAGCTTCAACATCCCGTCATATGTGGGCGAGTTCATGACGACCGGCAGAACCCTCACCTGGATGCTGCAGCAAATGGACGCCTCAAAGATCTGGTGGTCAGGCTGGACATACACCACTGTGTCGCAGGGGAACTGGGGTCTGTACAACTTTGGCTCCTCGATGGACGTGGATGTCTCGACGGATAGCTACGCGACAATCATGTCCAAGTGGAGCACTCACTAGCCCTTACTCCTGGTCTTCGCCCACTGTCACCCAGGAAGATGGTAATGGCGGCAACACCGTCGCCGGGAACGGGAACGTTTTGAAGCGCTGGGGAGTTGCCGACAATCTACTCTCATTTGACAACCTCGCGATTGGTAATGGAAACGCCGTCGGTGAGTTTTCTTTTGACTTACCTTCGTCATCATCGCGCAGGCTTGACTGAGTTTGCAGGCTCTGGCAATCACGACAAGATCGTCGTCTTCGGTTCAGGTGGGACCGTGACCCAGGAGGACGGTAACGGCGGTACGACCATCGCCGGGAACGGGAACGTCTTGAAGCGCTGGGGAGTTTCCAACAATCTACTCTCATTTGACAACCTCGCGATCGCTAACGGAAACGCCGTCGGTGAGTTTTCTTTTGACTTACCTTCGTCATCATCGCGCAGGCTTGACTGCGTTTGCAGGCTCTGGCAATCACGACAAGATCGTCGTCTTCGGTTCAGGTGGGACCGTGACCCAGGAGGACGGTAACGGCGGTACGACCATCGCCGGGAACGGGAACGTCTTGAAGCGCTGGGGAGTTTCCAACGCACTCTCATTTGACAACCTCGCGATCGCTAACGGAAACGCCATTCGTGAGTCACTACGCGCTGCCTTGGGCCTCCCGGCTTGACGGTTGCAGACTCTGGCAATGGCGACAAGGTCGTTGTCATTGGTTCAGGTGGGACTGTGACTCAGGCAGATGGCAACGGCGGCACGACCATCGCCGGCAGCTTCAACTACCTCCCAGGCAAGCGCTTTGTACAGGAGGAGATCGCCTCGTACGACAACCTTGCTGCCCTGAACGGGAATGCCGTCCGTGAGTCGTCCGTTCGTCCTGACCTCCTATTTTGTTTTGTTTTTATTTTTTTATTTCTTGGTTATCGGTGCTGATGGGTCGCCGCCCCAAAAAGACTCGGGCAACGGCAACAAAGTTGTTGTCGTCTCTAGCCCCTACACCTGGTCTTCGCCCACTGTCACCCAAGAGGATGGTAACGGCGGTAACACAGTTGCCGGGGACTTCAACTACGTGGGCTAGACGCAGGTCCAGGGATCTGGTCCCTCGGCACCGGCACCCCCAAAGTCTGAGCTGGGTTGCGAGGGCCAGGTTGGTTTTCTGGCTTGGGGTATTTTGAAGGAAGCGAAGAGATGCTTGTGTTAGTCGGGATTGTGTATAGTCCGTGGTACCTAGTGTATGTAGTAATTCGAGAACAAATGCGACCACGTGACAGCCGTACACCCTCATGTCAGGTGGGCGGAATGTCATCTTCCGAACGGCGTCTGTGCTCCCTTGGGTGTAAAATAACCAGTCGCCGTGCGTTGGTTGCTGAGAGATGGCAGTCGAAGAGCAATTACAAATGAGACGACTTTAGGGGGGCATAGCGTGTCTGTCGGGTCTACGGAGTTCTACGGTGGTATGAGAGCCTTATAGCTCAAAGCTGCGAACCCTCGCCTGCAAAAGGCAAAGGCTTAACCGTTTGAGCATCAGGTTGTATGTCCCGCGCGTCATTACCCGTTTCCAAGAGGCAAAGACCTTGGTGGTGCTGCCGTTCATCATGCCACCGAGGGAGAAGACGATGGGGTGGAAGGGGAGGTTGCTTGTCGGGCGGTGGCGGACCTTGTGGTCGGCAACGGAGTCGAGGTACTTGTTGACCAGCCGGGCCGGGTCGGGGTTAGGGGGGTGCATAGCGTGTCTGTCTGATCTACGGAGTTCTACAGTTGTATAGAAGCCTTATAGCTCAAAGCTGCGGACCCTCGCCTGCAAAAGGCAGAGGCTCAACCGTTTGAGCATCAGGTTGTATGTCCCGCGGGTCATTACTCGTTTCCAGGAGGTGAAGACCTTGGTGGTGCTGCCGTTCATCATGCCGCCCAGGGAGAAGGCGATGGGGTGGAAGGGGAGGTTGCTGGTCGGGCGGTGGCGGACCTTCTGGTCAGCAACAGAGTCGAGGTACTTGTTGGCCGGCCGAGACGGGTCGGTCTCCAGATTCGGGAGCTTTGTGGCACGGGCATCCTTGTTTGCCAGAGAAACGACCGTGAGATCGTACTCGGCATTGGCCAGCCCCGTGGCCTGGGACCCGAGCAGAGAGAATACCTGGATGTCGTTGCGTCTGCTGGTCTGGTGGCCGAGGGGTTCAAGTCGGACTCGGGTACCAGGGGTCGAGGCGAGGGCCTGTCCCTGGCCACTGCAGATTGCCGTGTATCGAATGACGAGAAAGGCCCAGACGACCTCCTTTTAAATCTTTGACTGATGGATGGTGACGGCTTGTAAGCGTCGCACGAACGAGTTTCGAGGAAAGGGCATTGTGTCAGCCGATTCTCCATAAGCTGCAAGCGGCTGAGAATCGCACTTCAAAGACGGCATGTGCCCCATTGACAGCTTGACCGAGCTTGCTAACAGAAGTAGTAGGGTCCCGTTTAGCCAGAGGAAATATGTTAACTAGACTGGCGGGGGGATGCATCGATCTCGAGCAGAAGTTCGGCGGTAGAGTCATTGAGATGATCGATGTGAGCAGAGAGGATGCTCTCAGAGGTGGTGGAGAGGATAGCGGCCGCAACCTGATTGTCTCGATCGGTCCACGTATCGAGTGAAGAGTCCGCAGGGGCCTCGGTGATGGGGTCGATGAACGACTTCGATCGAGTGAGGAGCAGGGCAAGGGTGAGCCTCTGCTTCCAGACCACAAAGTTCTCCTTGCCAGCGAGCTTTGGGACTGATTCAAACGGCTTCGAAATATTGTCGTTCGAAGACATGATGGGTGGAGCACGATGGGGCGAGCAAGGCCGGACGAGACTGGGTTCGATCAAGTCGAGTCGGTCGAGTTCCTTGCTTAGCCAAGTATCTATGCACTGCTCTGTGATCTAGAGGGTTGTATAGATGAAGGGAGAGCAGAAGGTCTCATAATCTGTTGTAGGGTATGAACCGGCGAGGTGTGCATTGATCTCGACTACTACTCGAGCTACTCTTATGCTCTCTATTATTCATGGTACCGCCACGGTACGGTTCTGCTCGGTCATGCTGTAAGTGGACGCCACCGAGGTTTAGCTAGATCCTACTGGTAACCGAGCACATAACCGAGTCGTCTCAACAGATCCTGCCGCGCTCCCGCGCCCCGCCCAGCATATTATCTCTTATCTATGAATCCTGCACAACCCGTCCCGGGGGGCGGTGTTTCGCCAAGCCGCCGCCTTCCTACCGCCCGTGGCACGATGTACATCGAGGACTTCTTCAAGCGCGGAAAGCTCACTGCCGAGGAGCGGCGAGATCTCCGGGATGTAGTGTCATGTCCTTACCTGCCCACGAAGGCCCGCTACCTGGCAGACCTTCAGGAAGCCGGCTTTGGCGACATCCAGTTCGACGATGTATCGGCCCTGTGGGCCGCATTCACCGCGGAGCGCGCTGCGGCATACAAAGCGGCTGCTGCGCCTATCGCCTCGCTCGACACGTTTTATTCGACGGTGGCATCGCTGTTTGCCGCCGGACGGCTGGGCGGTGCTCGCATCACCTGCACACCTGTAAACATGAGCGATGACTGTTGTCGCAAAAACAAAACGCGGCCCCCATGCGGGATGGGGAACACTGCCCAAGCGAAGGCAGTTCTGATTCTTGTTCATTCGCCCATTGATCCATCATGATGAAGAAACTGTCAGCAGGCACGAGCAATGGTATTGGTTGTGCGCTTATGGCAACACAGAGGAAGAATGTACAAAGACTTGGCTCGATGATTAGTGCGTGAGAAGATCGTACGATGTACCTCATCGCATTATGCACATCATCGTACACCTCGCCGTAACACCGTGCGAGAATGTGTAGGCCAGCCAGAGCTATTTTAACACGCTCGACATGTTTCGAAATCGATGCTTTCCCCATTCTCAATTCCCCATCAGTTTAGGTAACATAAAAGGCTCACCGATTTCGAAATGTTCGCGACCCTACACGAAAGGACGTTTCTTCTTGGAGCTGCGGTACGCTGCGGGTACTGCATGGCGGCAAATCGACTGTGACACAATATGCTGTGCGTCAGTAGCAGAAGGGCTTTCGATGAGATTCGATGCCCAAACAAAGCCAGAAAGACCGGACTTACCCTCGAGCCGAGCCGACCAATGGTGAAGCACGCGTTGGTGGCGATGCTGAGCACTCAGCTCTATCTACAGATCCTCCCCTGCGCCATGATGAGACTCACAGGAGGGACGGCGCGAAGTCTTTGAGTCCACGGATCTGACTATAGGTCCCGATATAAATTTGGAAGCGAAGAATCCGCACGTCCAAATCTGAGCACTCTTATTAGCAGAGCATAAATTTGCATGCGAGAGGAGGTCCCGGCTTACCCAAAGCTGCTGATAATCAACGCGTAGTCGATGTTTCGTTAGGCGTACCCGTGGAAGAACAACCCCATCGGCTTGGGCGGGAGCCTGGTTTTATCAGGAAGAAGGCGAGGACGTCGCGTGTCGCGGCTATGAGAGTCATAGTCGATTGGACTGCGGGATATGATGGACTCACTCTTGTCATGAACAGTGGCGAGGACTATAGGCCAGACCACTGAACCGACGGAGGATCCACAGATGGTGTTGCCACTGGATCCGCAGTCAATATGTCTCCCCTGTCCAGCTAGTACTGACAAGGCAAGACCTTCCCTTTTCTGGAACCACAGCCTTATAACCGAATGGACAAAGGAAGCTGGCTTGCAGGCTAGCAGAATTAGCGAAATGAGTCCCTTCATTGCAGAAAATGACAGCAGGTTGCAGCCCCAAGCGACCAGCGTTGCATGGCAGTGTATCATTGGTAGTACTGCGCACTTGAAGCTCAGACGAAGGAAGCCGAAAGTAAGCGACGAAGAGCCGACGGCGACGAGAGGCGGGTGGCCGAACTTGTCGAAAGTGAGCCGGTGGAAACCGACGGGACAGGGTAGAAATGTTTTGCGCTCTGTCGAAATAAAAGGTTACGCTTACTCGTAGCTCTGTCTTGCAAGTCTCCCAAGGTTATGTAAGGAATTTGCCTCCTGATGATCGGTCAGCTGGTGCCAGCCAAGATGATTATTATCCTGCATTGACGCACTCGGTGTACCCAGCCAAGAGACTCTGGCGACAGTAGGTCTGGAATGCTCGTGATGCCACCGCCAGCCCGAACCCACCCACCACAACGAGCCAAGCCTGCTCAAAGCGCAAGCGTGCACCCCGAGGGTCAAACAATACTTTCAAGGATCCTACTCACTCATATCCCGGGAAGGTTAGCTCCTAAGATGATGGAGCGCACCCGGAGGGGGGTCCGGGCAAATGCGACATGGCCCGTCCCGTGCGTGGGGTTTTGGCGCGGGGGGGGGGGAGGGGGGTCCGGACAAAACGCTAGGGGGGTCCGGGTAAAAGTGACATGACCCGTCCGACGCGACGTGACCGAGAGGGGTCCGGGCACAGCCAAGGGAGGTCCCGGCGAATCATACATGTCTCATTGACAGGCGAAGGTCAGGGAAATCCCGTTGGCACCGAGGACGCCGGCAATCATCCACTCGGTCACCAGCCAGGTACGGGGGCAAACATTGGGACCTTGATCCTCGCAGAGCCAGCTCCGCCATGACGTCTCCGTATCCCACCGGTGGTCCAATCTCGTCTCCACCTGGTTCCTCTCTTGCCCACGCCAGAGTGCATAGAGCGTCTCGGGGATAATGTCACTGAACTTGCAGCGGTTGTCAAGAATGGAAGCCCCATGTCGTCTACCGGGAGGAAGAAGATATAGCAAAACACGTTGCGCTGCTTGTATGTGAAGGCGGCTTTCCAGGTCTTCTTGGCCGCCAGCCAGATAGGTTGATCTCTCCGTGCCCGGGGACAGCCAGTGGTGCTGTGTCCCTGGTCCCAGTTGCCGTAGGCAAGAGACCAGTGACAGCAACCCCTGGCACGGGCCAGCCAATTGCGCAGGTGCTCGACAACGGTCTCAAGCTCCGCCCGGCTGGCTTGGGCGGCTGCCGAATCGCCGTGGAAGGATCAGGAGTTGTGCTGAGAGACTAGGGAGGAGCCGGTGTAATGCCAATGCCGGACTGGTGTGGTGTCTTGCATAACCGGGGAGAACGCCAACTGCGAGCATTTGCGGTCCAAGGCGAGTTTGCCGTTGACATTTTTGTCCAGCTACATGGGATGGCTGAAGCTGGTGACTCGGCGGCCACAGGGGTGGCTGGGTATGCGGGGAGCGAGCAATGGGCGCAGATCTGACAGCCGGCCATGTCTGCGCAGGTGAGGGCAGTGCCGTCAAGAAACTCGCTGAGCAGGTGTCGATGACATTTGCTGTCTTCCAGCCACCGGCTGAGGGTGTTGACACGGAGGACATCGAGCTCGGGGACCTTGCGTCGGAAGTCGCGGATCACATAGGAGAAGCTGGGCTGACCTCGTCTGCCGGCCCGTCCCGATTCCTGGGCAAAGTCGATGAGGGTGTGGGGTGTACCTGCATGTTTGACGGCCTTGAAGCAACCCAGTGCATCCGACTTGTTCTTGAGGAAATAGGACCACGTGTACCTCGAGCGATCGTGGACAAAGTACTATCAGGTACCGGGCCCCTCCTTCCGAGCGAACGCCCATCGGTCCGCAGAGATCAGTGTGAACAAGATCGAGGAGGACTCCAGCTCGAGATTCGCTCGGAGGAAGGAGGGGGCACACTATCTTGCCCATGACACAGCCCTCACAGTGACCAGACTTGTGGGTCGAGCGAGCCACATCGCCATCTGTGCAAGTCGACCGAAGAGCGTCCTCATCGAGTCCCGAAGCGAGGTGACCGAGTCTTCGATGCCAGACTTCCGAAGCCTCCGATCCAGGAGAGACCTCGATCGAGGCTGGAAGGGCAAGCAGCATCTTGTTGAGGGCGAACGAGTTGTCGCCTTGCTGGGTGGCCTCCGCATTGTAGGCCTGAGTCGTCTATTGTTCTCTAGAAGAATGGGAAGCATAAGAGAGCTCGAGCAGTTCGAGGTCGATGCATCCCTCGCCGCCTCGCCGCGACACACTGCTTCTCCCCTTTCCTCTCGCTTCCTCTCCTCATCCTTTCGTACCCATTCCTTCGCCTTCTTCCTCTCCGCTCGTGCCCCGACCGCCCTGACCGTCCAATCCAGCCCTGATCTTCCACGGCTCTATCCTCTCGTCCCCTATCCGACCGATGCTCTCGTCTTCTTCCGCTCGCCGCTGATGCACCTCGAGGGCCGCTGTCTTTCCCCATAACGGGCGGCCGCTTCCTTGCTCTCTCCGCTGCCGCTCCTCCTCCTCCTTCTCCTCCTCCCTCGACAGGATCGCCTCTCTCGTCCTCGCCTGGTCCTCCCTCAGCACCCTGCTCTCCGCCACCTACTTTTACTGACTCGCCTTCTGCTTCTGGTCCGCACCCGAGCGAGTACAAGTATGAGCCGAGGGAGTCCGTGCGCGTTTTGGAGAGGCTCGATTGATGGCTTGGTTAAGATGAGCCCGCCACTGTAGTTCGCACCGTCTTATGCTTCCCACGTAAACATGAACTTGTGCTCCGCCAGGCTCGCCGGATGGTCCCTGCCTTTCCCACCGTGTCCGGTCAGGCTCGGCTGAGGGATAGCAACAGGTCAGTGTGAGCCCCGCGGGGACGCTATGGACTGATAGCCAGACAAACAGTTCCTCACGTTGAATGCGGTCAATGTCAGCACTCGCAGCCCGCCAAGCGTAATCGGCTCCGCCAGCAGATGGAAGCTAGCGATGTGCCTCCCGTGCGCGTGCGTCCAGTCGCCCACCGCGTCTGTGAAGACCGCCGGTCCGCCCAGTTCCGCGCCTACCCGCTGCAGCAGGCCCGGAACGGCCGCGCTCCAAGTGATCATCTCGAGTGCCTTGTGAAGCGCGTGGGTGATGACGGGATGCCGCGGCGCGAACGCCATCGTCCATTGGGCGATCCTGAGGAGAAACACGGTGAGGCAGGATCGTCACAGGGAGGCAAAGACCCTTATGAACTCACTCGAGCTGGCGAGAAGTCCCTGACGTCAGCCATCCGTGACGATCGACAAAGTCCAATGCCAGGCCCACGAGTCCATCAACGACTTCGACTTCACCGAGCTCGGTGCCGTGGAGGTGGGCGACTGACCAGGCATCCACCGGCTTCAGGCACTCGACGTCAATGTCTGCGTATACGCCGCCATATGTCTCGAGGACCATGTACCGGAACAGATCCGCTTTGAAAGCGCCCTTGTCCAGCTGGAGATACGCCTCGAGCGCGTGGGGATACTCTTGCCGGACGAAGCGTAGGATCTCGTCGTCCGTCCAAACGTGCATCTGGTAGCCCGGGTTCAGGCGGTCCCAAGACTGGGAAGCGCTCACGGCTTCCGGGGAAGGGAGCGTGCTTGCGAGATCGGCGGATCTCCAGGTCTGGTGTATGATCCTCGGGATGGTGCTTCCAGGGATGTGGGAGGATGCATTGTGTATGGGAACCCAGTGAGGTGGCCCAGAGAGTAAGGACCACGGCCGGAACGATTCTGCGCTCCAGTGGATCGGGTTTGACACGAAGAGCATTGTCATCAAGAGCGCCACAGCGACAGTCGCCAGGAGCCGCGACCACCGACTTAGGGCATAAGACGACCTGAAGGGTGAGTGTTCGCGGCGTTACTCGTTGTCCGCACAACCCACCGCAAGTGCCCTATAGTGGAGGATATGCCCCGAGCCAACATGGCGAGAATATGCCGATCTGCTTGCCGCTTTTGCCCCTTCGAGTTTGCCGGAGATCACGACCTTGCTCCGCGGTATCTATGACCCCCATAAGAGGTTCAGAATGTGCAGGGCAGTCCGAGGGTGTCACGGAACGGAAGTTGATCCGGATGGGGGGGGAGGGGAAGAGATGGGCTGCTGGAGTAGGTAGAAGACAGCCTTGCGGGAGGATCACACTATAAGCCGGGCGGCGTGGTCAGAAAAGAAGAGAGGATGTCCCACCTCATAAACTCCCGGCCCCAATTTATAGTTTCGTCAACTCAGGGGCCGCAAAGACTGTGCGGGCCCGGATTGACGACTCCACCGGACCCCACACGCGCATTCCCCCGCCCGATCGCCCGAGCGCGCGTAGGTCTCCAGAATGGAGAATGGCAGGCTATAAAATAAGCCCGAAAGACCGCGCTAAATGTGGTTTCAAGTGCGCATGCATTGGGGACGAGAGCGGCAGCCATCGTATGCGCGAGATTTCGATGGTGTACGTAAGTCTCAAGACCAGGCACGTGAAATGTGCGTGGGAGCAAGGGGAATTGTGCTGAGATGTGCTACTGGGGCGCAGCGCGTTCCAAGTCTCATGCGGGCTGCCGTAGGCATAGTAGACCGAGCTCCCGCTGGTGGACGATTCTTCTCCGGCCGACGTTCTATCTCAGTCCTATCTCCTGCAACAGTGTCGGCCCGATCACAATAGCAAGGATCCTTGTAGCATATCTCGCTGGGCTCAACCACAGGATACCTCCTCTCGAGTCCTAGGCGATCTTGCCTTCGCTCTGGTCCGGATAAGCATCGTTTCCCCCATCACCCTCAAAATGCTCCTTGTTCGGTGGAAGTGCTTCGCCCTAAATGGCGGCGCTCTTGTACGTCCATCTCATATGTCCTCGACCCCACCACCTCCTCAGCACCGCTTCATGGTCAATCTCCCTCAACCATGAGCTGACCCATCCGCAGCTCTTGCTGCATCTCCTCCTCTCCATCCACCCGACCTACCGCGCCCGCACCTCCCCCCTCTCCCTCCTTCCTGAGACATGGCGCTCATCCGCCGTGTCAGGGAAGTACGGGTTGCCCCGAGAACCGTGGCTGCCCGTGTCGGCTGTGCCGGAGTTGTCCGGGACGACGAGGCCTTTCGCCGATGATTTGCAAGTTGATGATAACAGGAGAAAGGCAAATGCGGCGTTTGTGGTTCTAGGTGGGTCCGGAAGCTGGACCTAATCACAGCCCTCAAAAGTGCTCACCCGTTGCTGGCGGGAGAAGGACTGGTCATTATGTGTGATGGACACGTAACGTGTTGCTGACGAGAGGCCAGCGAGGAATTCGGACCTATGGCCATTCCTCGGGTCGATGAAGCAGATCGAGCACAGATTCAACCACTGGGCGAGATACGACTATGTATTTTTGGGGGTGCATAGCGTGTCTGTCTGATCTACGGAGTTCTACGGTGGTATAGAAGCCTTATAGCTCAAAGCTGCGGACCCTCGCCTGCAAAAGGCAGAGGCTCAACCGTTTGAGCATCAGGTTGTATGTCCCGCGGGTCATTACTCGTTTTCAGGAGGTGAAGACCTTGGTGGTGCTACCGTTCATCATGCCACCAAGCGAGAGAACAATTGGGTGGAAGGGGAGATTGCTGGTTGGACGGTGGCGGACCTTGTGATCGGCGACAGAGTCCAGGTACTTGTTGACCAGCCGAACCGGGTCGGTGTCCTGATTCGGGAGCTTTGTGGCACGGGTATGTCGGACGATGTCGAGGGGCGTTACGATGCCTTCACTCCGGTTTCGCCGGGGAGTCCTCTTCAACCGCAGCCCATGTTCTGCCCCCAGAATTACACCCCATTCCACTCAGCTCGGGCCGGTGACCCCCCACAACCAACCGACATGTCCCCCGCGGACCCGAGCCTCGCCATGGACGTCTACGGTACCTTCCTCCCCAAACTGAGTGAGCTCACAGACCTGTACGACCCTGGTCTTCGCCAGTTTTACTGCTCTGGGGGTGAATGATATGACCAACGATATGACCAACCGCATACCGGCACCACTACCTAATGAGGAACTCCAAATTCGACCGTCAACCCCGCATGATCCGAGCTTGAGATGGCCTGATGGTGTGAGAGAGGAAAGCTGCATAGTATACATGACGATGCCGTACCGATGGAAAAGCATGTCCCACTTGGCCGCAACGGCGGAGTCGTTGTTGGTTGGGAGGATCAACGACGTTGTCCAGTCACCGCCTGACTGGAAGTGTGTCGGGCCCGAATTCTAGTGCGAGCCGCACAGCGATAAGGGGCGGTAGCAGATGAGAGATCCTGGATTGTCCCACCGTGGGATAGAGAGCGCAACCAGTGCAATTTCTCGACGCGCTAGGCCTCACCAGCGCAGTGCGAAAAGACACGGTGTCTCTCCGCTGTTGGCAAAACTTGGGGAATTTGCTTGGCATCCTTTGTTTTCCAAGCTCTTCTGGATTTATTCATATCGGCCTCCTTGTTCCAGCTGCTTATTGCACTCTTCCCTTGCCCTGCCAATATGTGGAGCATTAACATATGCAACCTTCCAACTATGATGCCATTCTACCCAATATCACTTTAATACTGACCTTCTCTACTGAACGGTAATACTGACTTTCTCTACTGAACCGGTCCCCAGCTTCTTCAGTTCCTCAAGGCTGACCAGATCCAGTCAACGCACCGACACCTCCGGGACGGCGTGTAGAACTTTCGTTCTGAGAATTGTCACGATACACAGAACTTTTCGCCCCGGCTGCAAACGTTTCTTGACGGCCCATTGCGTCGTTAGGTTCGAAGCCAATCGGAAGTCGGGGTCGTCCCACAACCGATCAAAGATTATTCCTTGCTTCGTACGAGGATACAGTGCTGGACTGCTGGACCGAAGTTAGGGCGGTCCTGCCCAGGTATCTGCACGAGCTGCAAGGAGCCTCAGCACCATTTCCGTAACCGTCCAATAGCTCCTTCCTGGACGGAATCGGGCTTAATCTGGCGTTGATCATGTCGACAGCACAACACGTCCGAGACGAAGATAACGATTCAACCTTCCGGGGACCGAGTCTATAACACCGTTCACCCCTCTATTGTTTTCTTTTGGTCGACTCAGGAACAGGACACAGCGAAGACGGTGAGCTACTGGAAAACAGCGCTCCGCTTTGGCACATTCCACACAATGCTGGCCCTCCTCTCTCCCAGTCTCCTTCGTTCTAGAGTGAGGAACTTCGGCCTAGTTCTGGATGGCGACGGTGTTAACCGGAGGAGCCCCCGAGGCTTCTTGTAGTAGTTCTTCCGCCTCACCCGTAATCTCAGCGAACGGAAATAGAAGTAGGTCATTCCTCGGCCCGGGTGGAGGAGGGAGGTGTCGTCGCGTCGAGAGAACGATGAAGGTCTATCACGAGGGCCACTCTGCCGCCATATGCATCTCGAAGGAGCCGTGCGAAATTTCGGGACGGGCGTACATGCGGGGGACTTGGGAGGAACGGAAGGCGTGCCACAAGGCGCGACTGCCGTGGGGCTCCCCTCATCTCCCCATTTTCTGCTCCCGCCCACCGCCGTGGGTTTGGGTCGGACACCTCTCACGCACCTAACATTACTCATCCGTAATATCAACACGTTCAGCACGCATCAGACATTACACATTCACAGACATCCGCAATGCCGCTGTCGGCACCGTAGTCAAGTGTGCAGTTGATGCACCAGCTTCATCATCACGGGTGCAAGAACGAGCCGGGCATGCATAGGCCGAGAAATCACTCGCCGGCCAACCGGCCGCTGCGATCTGGCGGAGGACCATCATCCCTATCTGTCACTCCTCACTCGGCCGCCCCGGCACTGCCCAACACCAAAGGCAAGACCCCTGTGGGGCGAGAGGCGTCGGGTGACGTTCCGAGAGGCGCGATAAATTCGGTGGAAGGAGCCCCAGCGGAGAAGCCGAAACGCAAGCCCAAGAAGAAAGGTTGGAAAGGCTGGGCGATGGTGTATTATGATGACAACGGGAATGTCATCGAGGAGAGGCTGAGGGACGAGACCCCGCCGGTCGAGAGGTCCATGACATCCCTCCTGCCAGAGACGAGGTCGTCCAGAGGTGCGTGCCGTCGCCAAGGTGGTTGTCATGATGTGTCGTATCGGCGCAAGGAATGAGCTGACGGGTGTGGATGCAGTAACCGCTGCTGCCATGTCGGACATGGTGCCAGAGAAAAGGCCACGCACATCATTGAGCCCACAACGAGGCCAGCCAACTCTACTTTGTACGTCCGCATATCTCCCCTCTTTGCGCGTCCCACACCTTTCTTCTCACCCAATGTCCCGTAATCAAACCTCCACACCGCTCCGTCCGCCCTCCTACACCAGCTGTCATCAACGCTGTGCCTTGTGCATTGAAACCGTTATTTGGAGCTCACTCGATCTATTCCGCCTTCCTCCCCGGCCGGCTGACTACACCCACATTTCGACAACAACCCGGTATGTACCTTGCCGCCGGCGACCACATAAATCCTCCATCCCTATCGGCGCTCCTCTCGCGTGCGCTTGATCACGTCTTTGCCCAACTTCAGGCTCGAGTTCTGTCGTACGGCCTACCGAAACGGCGCCCACCGAGCCTATCGAGCCGCAGAAGGCGGACGATATCGCCCAGCCCAAGAAGCGAAGAAAGACCTCTCCTGGCTCAACGGCCCAGCCCGATACGTCCAGGGCAAACTCGGCTGCTCCCCGTCCAGTACCGGCACCGCCCAAGACCCGCCGCCAGTCAAACCTTTCCACAGGTTCACCGAGCAATCTGGCCGTAACGGCTGCCGCGAGAGAGCGGGAACGCGAGGCATCTTCGTCGAGCGCAACTCCGGCGCACGTGGTTGTTCGAAGACCACGAACCCCTCCTCGAGTTTCCTCATGTAGGTATCCGTCCCCGCAACCGCAACCCGAAACGCGTCGACTCGGACTTGCAGCGGCCAAATCAGTCCCTTCCTCCTAGACGAGCGGAGCCCGAATCCACCGTTTCGTCTCTACAAGCCGAGACTAGTCGCAAGGCCGAGACTAATCGCACGGCCGATACTAGTCATACGGTCGAGACGAAGGGCGAGGGCAAGAAGAGGCTGGTAGGGTCTGGGGTAATGGCCACGCAGGAGGATGAGCAGAGACCGACAAGTAAAGCAACAGTATCCGGAGAACTCGGGGAGCAGGAGCGGCAGCTAGCACTGGTAATTCAGCAAACACGAAGGCCAATACCGACGTTGTCTCCAGAGGTGAGACGGTAAACCGCCAAAGAGCTCAGTCCTGACCCCCTTAAAGTCCACTTCACAGATCTCCCCTTCACAGATCGCCGAGTCTGCCGACCCCCTCGTCGAATAGAACCGGGATCCACCCGTGGTGCTCCACAAACCGAGACTAGTCGCACGGTCGAGATGAAGAGCGAGGACAAGAAGAGACTTTTAGGATCTGGGGAAGTGGGCATGCAAGTGGATGAGCAGAGACCGCCAAGCAGGACGAGAGTCTCCGGAGCAAACGGGGAGCAGGAGCAGCAGCTATCGCTCCTAGTACGGCAAACGCGAAGGCCAATAATGATGTTGACACCAGAGGTGAGCCGGTGAACCGCCAAACGGCTCAGTCCTGACCCCTTTAAAGTCGAGTTCACAGATCACCAACACTCCCAACCACAATCTCGTTCCCACTCATAGAGAGATATCCCTTCCAGTAAGATATCCTCCGCTCATCTCAACTTCCTCCCATCCCATCTCACAAACGCGACGCAGTGTTCGCGCTTGCTGAACTTTTGAAGTCATTTCAGCCAGCATCGGGTCCGCTGTCCTCGCCCTTTACGGTCGCCACCTCCAACAGTCCGATCGCACCGTTAGAAGCTTCTCCTGGCGGTCAGAGTGAAAAACAGCAATTCCACGAAGATGCAACGCGACTTGGTGGGGAGATGGAGGCGTTTCGGCAAGAGAGGGAGGAGCTGCGAGCCGCGAAGACGGCGTTGTCTGAGGAGATCTTGGAGCTCCGAAGGGCGAACCTTCTACTGCTCGAGACCGTCAAAGAGGGATCGGCCATCGCAACCGGCCTAAACGAAGACCTGCGATGTGTTCGGCGAGAGAAGGACGAGGAAAAGGAGCGTACAGTAATGCTGAGCCAGGAGAATGTCGATTTGAGGCAAAATGCGTTGGACCACAAGCGCGTTCGGCGCGAGGTGGAGAACAAGCTCGAGGCGGCGAACGACGAGATTGGGGTTTTGAAAGGCAGGCTGGACGAGATGGCGAGGCAGGCAGCACGGGAGCAGGAGGCGCTAGATAAGGCGTGGCGGAAGAAGCTAGGCGACGCAGAGGTGCTCGCTCGCATTGCTATCAAGGAGGCAAGGCATTCAGTGACCACAGGAGTGGCGGAAGAGTTGGCGGCAATTGCTTTCGGTGGTCAGGTTAGGGCGTGGGTCCGGGGAGAGTGAGTAGACAGCTTCTAAAGCAAAGGTGTGAGAGAAACCGTTGTCGATGACGTGATTCCCAGTGCGATCAGTCCGTTATCATCGACATATATCATCCCTCACTTGGTTCATCTGCTAGGCCAACCATCAATACCAGCCTCGCATGCTCCTGCTCGACACATCGTGGAGCGACGGGTCGATGATGGTGTGGGAGGGGAAGTGTGCGAAGTATTCTATCTCGGGACGTTGTTAGTTCCTTCTGGCCGGCCACACAACGTACCATTTACTTTCTCCGCTGCACCTCTCACAAGAGGAACCTCACCTATTCCCAATCACCTATCTTTCTCACTCATCTCTCAGGCTTCTACATCGACCCTCGTTTCATACCGGTGGGTCTGGCTCCCCGGTCGAACGAAGATTTATTCCAGTCCTACCAGTACTCGTACAGTACTCGTACTCGTCAGGAAAGAACTCGGCTGTGCTGACGTCACCATCAGTCGTCGCCGTGCCTGTCAACATCTTATCTTCCTGTATCCTCATGGTATCCTTTATGCATGTTTCTCAGTCATAACCATGGCTCCACTCACTCCTAGTAAGCGTGCCCGCCTTGTAGAGCGATATGCCAGCACTACGGAGATTGACCACCGCCCAAGCATAACTCAAAAGCATGGCTCAAGTCGGCAGGGAATTTCGACGTTCCATCTATGGTCTCCGACACCCCCAAGCGTTGGCGAGAGAACAAGGCATTCTACTCGCTACCTAGAACCTGATGGTCGTGCAAGCTTGGTGATCCGGACGAGCGTCGACTGGTGTGAGACATTGCCAAACAACGTCGCCACTAGAGGGACGACTGTGCCAGAAGGTCAGTAAGAGCGCTATCCGTCCTTTTGCCATTGCTCCTGGCTATCAAGCGAGTTACGCGTCGCAGGCCCTTAATCAGCCTAGCAGCCAAGAAGCGTCGTCATTCATGGACATTGCTAGTTCGATACATGTCAGACTAGATCATGTCGTGTCGGTGGTTTGCTGTGAAGAGACAGCCTGTCTTTTGTCAAGCACTGCTGCATACATGACGAGAGATTCGCCATATCATGCCAATATGCACGGAGAGCATTGGTGTCGCAAGTAGCTCAAAAGACCGAACAACAGTGCGCAAGCGTAGGTCTTGATCAGGGCTACGTGTCTTGAATGATCGGATGGAGCACTGACGGGGCTCGCATAGCGGAAATTCAGTAGAGACAAAATACGGCGAACGACAGAGATACCAGCCGGTAGACACAACACTGACGACTTCTATACAAACAAAGAAGATTGGACTGAATAAGATCCGGTCACGTTACGCTCCAGCATCATCGAGGGCCATACCCGCGGAAAATCCTATCAAGCTTTTGCAGACGTGAGTCTTTACAAATGACACTATCCTGATTGACTGAACGAAGCCTTTGCAGCGCAGGATTCCAACCTCGGTCAATCCCTGCACCTCGTACGGAGCAGAGAATAATCTTCGATCTGTTATGGAACGATACCGGCTTTGTCAGCCGGCTCGAGCTGAGACCATGGTGGCGCCTTTACGGCATGACCTATGAGGACCGTGCAGTGGCGGTTTCATGGACAATAGAGTGAAGGTTACCTAGACAGCTATTGTTCTCTGTTCAGTGAAGAAGCATAAGAGTAGCTCGAGCTGTAGTCGAGATCGATGCATCCCCCGCCAGGGTTAGGGGGTTACATGCCCGTTCTAGGTGGGGGGGTCCCGGGTGAAATTGTCATGCATGCATCTAGACACATCTCCCGATGCTCCTCAACCAGGGCTACCAAAACCTTTGCCTAGAAGTGTTGTAAGTGTGATGTGGAAAGAGTTATGGGCAAAAAGGAGACTCACGGGTGACCGACCCCTAAGCCCGGGATCAAATCTCAAGATCCGTCCCGTCCAACCCACCGGTGCATGCATGCATCTCCCCGGCCCATGGCTGGTAGAGGACGGTTGTCCAAGCCAGGACCTGTGCTTGCCGTCAGTGTAACTGCGATGTGGGAAGAATGAGACGGGATCAGGAGATGGGATTATCATGAGACGTACCGGTGACCAACCCCCAAGCCCCCGGGCAACCCAAGGACCAAAGCAAATCCGACCGCAAAGCTTCCTCACAGACCAAGTGCTGTCCCGTCAATGACACGTCCCTGAATGAGCTCCGCAATCCAGTGCACCAGGGCTGTACGTTGGAGCTTGTGCTGGCACTGCCGCTGAGAGCACCGCACCCGGAAGGGAGCCCGGTGATGGACCTGGTAACGGTGGTCGGGGTTGCCGGGCTGGGCCTTGCACGGGGTGTATGGGTGGCTGCTGCCTCTGGCTTGCTCATACAGGTCCCTGATCTCCTCGTCGGACTGGTATCTCTTGGACAGCTCCTGAAAGATTGCTGACCGGTCGGTGGATGGAGTGCAATGCCACCACGCATTGGGATCGAGTGACTTGGTGGGTGACCTTATGCCGCCATTCCAGCCGAGACCATTGAGGATGTCGATGAGTGCTTGGATCTGGGCTTTGGAGGGAGCATCGGCTGCCCGGCCCTGGAAGATGTTGGCTTGTGCGGCCTGCTGGTACACCCAGTTGGCATTGGCCAGGAAGCCCTCCCGGGTGACCAGGTTGGCCGTGAGGAGGAGTGCTGCATGCGGCCCTTCAGCAGCCCCCAGCCAGTAGGAGGGGTTGAGGAAGTTGGTCGCCATCACCAGACGGTGAGCTTGCCTGAGACTTGGAGCTTTGACCGTGACCTCGATACGGAACCCGCCAAGGGCCATGGCATCCTTGCCGGTCAGGTTGTGGATCATCCGGAGGCTTGCTGCAACCTGATTGCGGACTCCTTGGAGGGACTTTGGCACCGAGCCCTGCAGCCTGCTGTTGAACGACTTGATGACATGGACAATCCTTGGGTAGACCTTGACGGAGAAATGCCGGGATCGGTGAGTGGCCTTTATGTTGGCGGTACCATAGTTGCCGGAGCCTGGGACAAGCATAGGGTAGTGTTTGAGGCCGTGTCTGCGTCCTTCGGCCGAGGCAAAGAGCCAAATGAATGGTGAGGAGAAGCTTCGGCCAATGTCCCACTCGTTGTGCTCTGCCCACCGGTGATCGGTCTGAGCGGGCTCCTTGTTGAGGAACCGTTCCACCAGTGGTGTCTTCTGCCCGTAAGCCTTGAGCCGGATGGTGTCGCAACCGGCTTGACGGAGGCAGTGAATGAAGACCGAGGTGGAGACATGGACATTGCCGAGGCTGGCCTGCAGCAACAGCCTGCCAGGTTGAGCGGTCTGATAGTGTTCAAGGCTGTTGAAGAACGGGTCCTTGTACTTGGGATCGATCCACAGTTGGTGATTGGCTTGGGTCAGGAGGAGCCAGCGGTCAAAGCCGGGACCACGGTGATATGTTGGATGCAACACGCGGTGAGATGCTCGGCTGATCAACTGGACTGTGGCCAGTGTGTCCTTGAACCGCAGGAGGTATTGGGCGGGGGAGATGACGAGCTCCCATCGGTCCACATCAACTGGCTGTGGGTGAAGGCTGTCGATGGGTTGAGATTCGGCAGACAGGTCGGTGAGGATGGTGAACTGGTCCTTGTACGGCAGGTCCACCAATGGAGCCTCGGCGGTGCCCTCCCTCCTGTGCTCGTCCTCTCCATCCTCCTCCAGTGCAGGTGAGTTTCCATCTTCATCTACGGGGTCGACATCCATTGCCATATTGAAAGCGCCGGTGCTTGCAGGGGATCGAGGAGTGATGTCGGGAGGAGGGGCTTGTGATGGGGAGGAGTATGCCGATGGAAGCCAGACCGAGCCTGAACCCGGTGATCCCTCATCCACCTCGGAGACATGCTGCTCCCCGTCAGCATTACCAGGCATCACAGCTCACCTCTGGTCCTTCGGCCACGGGTGACATCTGCCTCGGTGGTGGAGGTGAAGGTGACCGGTGCCGTGGGCTCTGCTGGAAAGGTTCGGCCTCTAATGGGACAGTTGACAGATCCATCATGTCGGCCAGCAGGGAGGCCGGGGGTGATGCCGTGGATGAGCTGAGTGAGGTAAGGCGTGAAGATTCCAGAGAGCGGAGTGAAGACAGTGGAGGTAGGGATGTCAGACGTGAGGAATGTCGACTCGGTAAAGGGGTGAGCGAGGACGAGTCATTGCTTGAGCTTGTCGGACGGGAACTGTGTCCCCGAGCTGGCTGTGATGGTGACTTGTGCCAAGTCTGTGTGGTGAACCGATCCTGGGAGCCAAGGCAGCCGAACCTTAGTTGATGCTTGATCAGGCCATCTGAGTTGAGCACCACCCGGCCACAGATGCAGACCACCAGGTGGGCACCATCCACCTCCTCTTGATAGAATCGCTCATGCCGGTGCCGCTTGGTGATGTGTTCAAGGAAATCGGCGTATGACTTGTCGCATTTTGGGCACTGACCGGGGCCGGACTTGACTCTTGGGGGCATTGATGGGGGGAGCTGCCTTGGGGGGAGGATGGGAATGGCTGACAGGATGGGGATAACGGCTGACCGCTCAATTCTGCATGGCGCGGAGACAAAAAAATACTAACCTGACGTGTCACTTTTGTGTGATTCATGATCTGAAGGGGTAAGGGGGCCAGGGCGGCACTGTTACATATCTTGGAAGGCTTGCGGTAACAGAAGGACCAGCACACGTCTCCCTCCCAGAGGCAGAAGACGACCGGGTCGACGGAGGTGTTTCGCGCCGCCAATGACGGGCAGTCCTTAAGGACTGAATCAGCTCAATTGGGAACCAATAGCGTCATCTGCAGACCGACTCACTCCAGCCATGCGCGACGCTGCCATTCGAGTGGCTCATCAGGCTCACGCCCCCGATGTCAGACTTGCGTTGGCCCATCTGCGGCTCCTGCCAGAAGGCCCACCTCCGACAGATCCCCTTCATCGTCTCTACGAGCTCGGTCCGTGTCCACAGGCGAAGATGTCGCTCGTGGAAGAGGGCATGGGCGGTGTGGTGAGCGAGGGACACCACGAGCGGGCGGGTCGGGAGGGACTGGATGAGATGCTTGATGAGCAGGCGGTTCTGCATCAGTTCGGAGCGCTTGGCTCACAACCGACAGGACGCGCCTTCGACCAGCTGCCGGTGACCTTCTTACCAGTGATCCCCATCTGCCGGAAATGATGAGCTACGTCCAGCACCTGGTGGAGGGCCCGGAAGCTTGAGTTGTCCCTCGAAATGCCGCTCTTTGCCTACCTCACCTTCATCACCGCGTTCGCTGAGAAGGGTCTTCTGCGAATCGATTGGGCACTTTGGCTGCTTATAGAAGTGAAATATCGAGAATTTGAGCTGAGTTCGTAACCCTTGGGAGCTATACTCATGTCCCCTCCAATCAGATAAATCTCGACCGCCCGGAAGACATAATGCCGGACCGCGATCCTTCAAACCGGTCCTATAATACAGGGTCGGAATGGGGCGCCTAGGGAGCTACCTAGAATTTCCAGACTACGGCTGTTTGAGTCTCCCTTGCTAGCCCGGTGGGGCTCGGCTAGGTTTTCGGCCCCTTTACCGCGGGGACGAATGAGATTTCTTCTTGTCCTCAAAAGACAGCCTCTCTTTTCGGTGTACTCCGCCATGAGGGCATCACTGTGCTTCTGGTTTCCCTCGACGACTCTGGTTCAAGCATCTGTCATTCTGGCATACCCCTAGGAGGGAGCATTTGAGTATGCTGTGATCGACGATTGGCAAAAGCCAGGCACATACGAACCTCCCCCTCCTTGCATTCCTTGCATGGATAACCAGCAGTTGGATTGCGAGGACGGCTTGGCAGGACCGCCGCAGGCCGGTGTTGCATCTATTGGGAGGATGCTGCTCCGCGCATGTCGGGCTGATAGCATCGGGCTATTATTGATGAACTAATCGGCAGGTCTCCCCCATACAACGTTTTACCTCGTTGGTCACCTTCTGTCTCCATGAGACGGGGAGGATAACTAGACATTAAGCCTACTCTGGCCCTGCTGGTGGCATCATGACTCTCGACCTTAGATTTGCGTCCTATGCGACGTTCTTTCTCTTCTGTCGAGTGGTCAATTTCATTCATTCCACCCAAGCATGAGAATTCTAATCGGATACTCCCCGGTCGAGGTAAAGCGGTGGAACCGTCGGCATCATAGCGGGGGAACGGCGACAGCGAGCCGTCTCGGGTTCATAAAGAACTCGGCGCCCCCGCAAAAGGTGAATGGGAGCAGCCCTTAGGGGGTGCATAGCGTGTCCGTCTGGTCTACAGAGTTCTACGGTGGTATTAACGCAAAGCTTCGGACCCTCGCCTGCAAAAGGCAAAGGCTCAGCCGTTTGAGCATCAGGTTGTATGTCCCGCGTGTCATTACCCGTTTCCAGGAGGCAAAGACTTTCGTGGTGCTGCCATTCATCATGCCACCGAGGGAGAAGACGATGGGGTGAAAGGGGAGGTTGCTGGTTGGGCGGTGCCTGACCTTATGGTCGGCAACAGAGCCGAGGTACTTGTTGACCAGCCGGGACGGGTCGGCGTCCTGATTCGGGAGCTTTGTGGCACGGGCATCCTTGTTTGCCAGAGAGACGACCGTGAGATCGTACTCGGCGTTGGCTAGCCCCGTGGCCTGAGACCCGAGCAGAGTGATTGTCTGGATGTCATTGCGTCTGCTGGTCTGGTGGCCGAGGGGTTCGAGTCTGACTCGGGTACCAGGGGTCGAGGCAAGGGCCTGTCCCATGATGCGCTTGGCTCCTTCGTGTCGGGCTACCCTCCTGAATTTCCTCTGGAGGCAGACCTCGGGGTGGCCGAAGAAGTTTGCCTCTCCACAGCGTGTGCAGTGGGCCTCCCGCTCGCCGGTAAGGGTGCGCAACTGCAGGGCAGCAGCAACCTCAAAGTCGGTGAGGCGGAGAGATGGCTGGAATGGTATGGTCGTGAGCCAGACCCTGCCGAGCTTGCAGGCGGCGGGTTGGATGGGGGCGGCGGGGTGGATGGGGGCGGCGGGGTGGAATGTGGGGGTACGGACACATAGGTGGGTGATGACCGGGGAGGGGATGACGTAGGCAGTGTGTTGGTCACGCTGCTCCTGCCCAGTCTTGCTGTCGTAGACCTCAGTGTCCGAGGGTGGGATACCTCCCGTTGGCTGCTGGCGGTTGTGCGGCGCCGGCTTGGTAGGTCAAACCCCTCCTCCTCTTCACCACTCATCGCGTAGTCTGCATCCCAGTCCAGCATCGCCGTGTCTTGGCTTTCCTCGTGAGGTGTGTCCAGCACCCGGGATGTCTGTGTGTCGGATACATGCGTGGCCCTCGAGTGATGGCTTGAAGAGAATATGACGATGTCTTAGAGGGCGTCTGAGTCGGGTACAGGCTGGGGTGATGTGTTTGGCACCACAGCCACGCTCCTCCTCGTCTCCTCCAAGCCCACACACATCGTTCGCTTCTGGTGATGCGACAGCCCACGAGCATTGGATGATACCGCCCCACATGCCCAAGCCAGCAGTCCCGTTCCATCCACCTCGTCCTCCGTGAACCGTGCACCCTTGAGCTTCTTGCGGATGTGTTCCAGCAGCTCATCATACTGTCGGCTGCACTTGGCGCATTCTCCTCCTCCCGACCGTCTCCCCCTTTTCAATCCCGCCATGGTCGAGTGTTTGAGATAGGTTGGCCGTGGGCTCTTGGTAGAACCTCACTCGGTGATGATGAACGCAGCTGACCCCGATCTGACCCCCTGTTCCAACGGTTGCTGGCGGCGACAATGTGACCCCCCAATCCGACCCCCCAATCCGACCCCCTATTCTGACCATGGTTTGCAGCGACGATGTGACCCCCCAATGTGACCCCCTAATCTGACTACCTCTTTGGACCACCTAAGCTGTCCGTCCATTGCGGCAATGTATTATCAATTGGCCGGTCCCTCGGCAGTCTAACTCCGGTCAGGGACTACGTTTCAGGGTCGTATCCAAAGGAGGCAGAAGGCGGGGGGATGCTCCAGAACGTCGGCCATCTGGGCACACGTGAAGGTGGTGACAATGGTACGCTTGTGCTTGTCGGCCTCATCGAGCTTGATGACCAAGTGGGGTAGCTCAGAGGCATTGAAGAAGATCATGTCGCCAACAGTCATGGGCACCATCACCCCGAGTGTCGGCAGGTAGAGATGAACTTGGTGGCGGGATGAGTCCCAGAGCTCCCCGGGCTTGCCAAGCACCATGGTGCTGGTGTAGATCCTTAAGGCTTTCATACCACCGTAGAGCATCGTAGACCAGACAGACGCGCTATGCACCCCCTAACCCATCTCCCATCGAGTCCATTTCCGCTCTAGCCGTGCTGATCATGTTCCTGCGTAGCGTCGTTTGCAAAGCGCTCTAAGAAGACGTGTATCAATCTATATGCGATCACAAGATCTTCGAGTACAGTATATACGCCGGAACATCTAGAAAACATCTTTATATGTCTCCGTCCCCGCACCGGCGTAGTACATCCTTATCTCTCTACTCCGTCGCGAGCCTAGCCACTCTGAGCGACCTCATCCTCTCCCTCGCCGCAATCGAATGGTTGTTCATCCCCCCAAAGAAAGCCTTGGTCGCGTCCCTCAGCTCCACTTTGGCATCCACACGAACACTCCCGCCGTTGCCCGAGGAGACGCTGCTTACGAGCGACGAAGTTCGGGGGATCAGCGGGCGAGGGTCGGCTGCGTTGTCAGATGGCGTGCCAGAGGAGTAGCCCGAGTCGATGAGTGGGGATGAGCCGCGCGAGAGGTCTGGCGAGCCGGGAGGAAGGGCCGAGAGGCATGGAAGGGGTTTGACGCAGTTTGCGAGGAGCAGCTGCTCTCCACCGGGCTTGGGCAAGGTCAGCCTTGCCTCTGAAATTAAGGCGAAGTACTTGCGTGGTCTTCGAAGTATCCCCCCACATCCACGACACATCCCTCCAGGACGAGTAGCACTCTCCTCCTCCTCTCGCCATTCTTTGCCACCACCCACTCGCCATGCCGCTTCCTCGCCTCTGCCCGACTCCACACGGGCAGGTTCTCGACGGGCTTGGGCATGTCATCAACCGAGACGGACGCAACAAGCCGGTCCGCTTGGGCAACATGCACTCTTGCTTGGGCTTGGAGTACGGCTGAATCGGGTGTGCGCGCAATGGACGGTACGAGGGAAGTATACTTGTGCAGGAGGTAGATGGCCCATTTCGACGGATCCCAGTCGCTGCGTGACGATTAGCACGTCGTAAGTGAACCCGGTGACCCCGAATGGCAGACACACGACGTACGCAGGATGAGGACCGTTGCGGAAATCCTTCCTAGAGAATGTCAGCACTGCTACGGCTACTCAAGTTGGACAGCATCGGCTGGAAGGCTCACGGAAACGCATGGTGGAAGCTTAGGGTTCAGTCAGCGACGCCCTGTCTCGTCTGAAATCAAGTTAATCACTTATGATTCCCTTCACCGGCAGTCAAGAGAGCCAGGAGCTGCGGGAGAGACCGGTCAGCACCCTCTTACAATCCAGGTAAGCATAGGGAGGCTTACAAGGTTGCCCGTCGCAGTGACCTCCTCCGTATACGGCTGTAGTCCGGTCCAATGCGCGAGCGAGTTGATGCAAAACGTGCAGTGCCTGTTCATCAGGCCTGGGCCATTGGGGAGTTCAATCCTGTGATCACTCACCACGTCACGAGACGACCCATCACTCCGCCCCAAACAAAGCCGCCTACTGCGTCACCCCATCCCCACGACGCGATCAGAGAAGGGAGCACGAGTCCCGAGAACAGGGCGATGGGGATGTAGTGCTTATGCTGGAAGCGAACTACTAAGAGGCTGTCAGCGCGCCTGCTCTGCCTTTCCTTTCCTTGGCGGATGAGTGGACTCACCCGGATCGGCCTCCAGGTCAGCCCTCTCGATGAGCTTCATGCGCGGATAGATTGGCTTGCGGAAGATCCAACCACAGTGGGCCCACCACAAGCCGTTGGTAGCGGCGTAGGGATCGTGGACGGGGCTGTCGGTCCATCTGGACGGGTACAACGCCGCGTCAGTAAACGAGCAGGGCAGTCACAGTCCTACTACGCAAGAAAGAAGGCGCTTTGCTCACCGGTGATGCAAGCGATGCCGCAGCACCCACCACTTGATGCTCCCTTGGAAGCCTGTCGATCCCATTGCAGCCAGGACGACTCTGAGTGACGGTGTGGCGGTGAAGGCGCGGTGAGACCATAAGCGGTGATAGCCTACAGACCGCGTCAGCATTGCTGTCCACTGTCCGCAGACTGTGATGGCGCATACCGACGGTGATCCTGAGAACAAGTCAGCATGGGTTAAGGGATAAGCTCTTGGACCAGATGGGACAGATGTCCACTTACCCAAAATTGGCCAGCTGCCAGCTGACGAAGAACAGGAGGGCCGTTCGCCAGTCGAGCCTGGTGGCAGGAGAGAGGTATGTCGCTCCGACGAGTGCGAATATGTGCATGGCTGCCGATCAGTATGAAGCCGATCAGTATGAATGCGGAGGTGCTGCGGAGGGACAGTGCTCACAAACAAAGAAGATGCCATTAGCTGCACGGGATCAGCTTGAGTCTCGCAGACGTCTGAGTGAGCATGACGACTTGCACTCACACCACCATATCTTGCCCTGGTTGCGCTTCTCTCGAGCCTTGAACGTCGTCACGCCAGGAGCAGGCTGCTCCCTCATCGGCGACGAGGTGGCCTCAGAGGAGACGCTCATCTTGAGGAGATGGAGACACTAGTGAGAGCTGTGCTGTCGATTCCCAGCAGCGGAAAGTCGTGGGAGCGTCAGCAAACGTTCCGTATCGTCGGCGATCGTGATTCGGGAGATAGGACAGTTGAGCGATCCAATAGTCGAGTCTCGATGGCCGGTAGTGGCGATGCGGACTTGTTGGAACAAGAGAGCCAGTGCAGGCTCTTATATCTTGGCTGCGGAGTCGTTCCCAGCGAATCTGAGACGAGAGTACGAGGCGAGGCGTTCTCATGGGGATCGCAAAAAGGCACAGGAAAAAACACTTCCCACGCTCGAGCGCTCGAGGCCAGCACCTCGGAATGCTATCTTGGGGCCAAGCGGAGCGAGAGAGCGAGAGTGGACAACCTGTGTGAAGAAACACAAAACGAAGCACCCAACCCGGACACGTTGACGACACGGCTCGAATGATCTGAAACTGGTGATATCTGTGATAGCTGTCGAGATTTCTGATGTGAGGTGGGGTGGGTCTGCAGGTTAACTATCTCGGGGCCGGCAGCTCAGGCACCCAATCTGCGTCATTCCATCATCATTCTCCAAACGCGAGTTAACCGAGATCACACGGAGTATCACAAAAACCGACGAGTCATGCGTAGCAAATCCATGTCATTGCTCCCGAATCGGCTCAATTCAGACCGCGTTAGGTCTCCCCCATCGCGTAGGCAAAACCCCGTATATGTGCTTTCACGCATTGTCGATAGTGCCATCGGAGCAATCGCGCATCCGGTCTGCATCGAAGATTGCTCCGAAACCGCTCGGGAGGTATTGGCTTTCCGTGAAGAGATTCGGCACCTGGAAAGTTGAGGTTACGGATCCCATTCGAAGAGTCTTCACTCAACCCTTTCAATGTTGGCGGCACAGTAACTAACTTCTCTGTGGCTGCTGGTTTTCAGGCACGGCTCGAGTGTTTGCGTCACGATCCACGACCCCACGATGATTGGTGATTGGGTGACCGTTATCTCTCCCGCAACTCCACCTCGTGCGCGACCCAGCAATGTCCAACGAACAACTCGCAGCTCCAACGACCCAAGCAGTGCCAAGCAGAGGTATCCTGTGACCTCACAGGGCACGCGCGAGTTTCGAAGTCCCGCATCGCATCATTCGTTCTCAATCCTGTCGGCAATCGGAACACCGGGAGCACGACTTCATGCACTTTCGTCCGCTCTTTTCTCCCGAATGCCTCGCACGAATCTCGCTCGTTCCCCTTTCGTCAACCTCTGACGCCGCCTGTCTCTCCGCTCCATCGCGATTGGCTCCCGACCCAGGCATCGTACTCGACCATTCCCTCTCCGTACCGCGAGATTTTCTCTTCTCTTTCTCGTCATGCCAGCTCGAGACCCCGCAGCATCCCCTCATCACCTACCCACGGTGGGCGGTCCGGGAACGTAACCGACCATGTCCACCCACGGACATCCATATACCTCAGACCACCCTTTCCTCTCCCCTTCATCCTCGGCCTCCTCGACCCACACGAACTCTGGTCCTGAGTACGGTAGTCTCGTCGACAGTCCAGGACTGCCGCAGAGGGAGGGCCTCGTGGCTCACCTGCTACGGCGGGTGAGCGGTGCGGCGACAATCAAAACCACGTCGAACACGGTGCGGAAGGGAGCTCGTCGGGATACAGAAGCGGGTGTGGGAGCGGGCAAGGGAAACTGAGTCAGGATCCCGGAGACGAGTGGGTATCACTATCATCCTTATGCCGTTTCACATCCCCTTTCGGAATCGTTCAGTCGCGTCACTGATGCCCATGCTGACGCTGCTTGTGCTCCATCAAAGCTCGACCGACAAGCCCAAGCGCGCCAAACTATCTCTCCACATCATCCCACGCCATCCGCGACTCGTCCAACCGTCTCGCATCCCTATCGTTCACCCGCCCACGCAACGACTCCTTCTCCTCCGTCGCGTCCGGCTACGCTGCCTCTCCCTCACCCCACCCCCGGCACCTTGGTCCCATCACGCCCACCCCAGCGCCTGTTCCAGATCGCCGATCTGTGTTCCCTAGTCATCTGAAGCCCGCTATCTCTGGACCGATACCGGAGGAGGTATCTCCTCCGAAATGCTCGATCCCTGGTTCCGCCAGCAATGTTGGCAGGTCAGGACTGAGCGTGATGATGGAGCGAGAGGGCGAGAAGCGACGACAAACAACCGGCCTTGCCCCTTCCGCAGCGCCTCCTTCGCCAAAATCAACCCCCTCTCCGCCGTCCGAGGAGATCGACAAGACCCCAATACCCTTTCATGTACGCTCGCCTCCAGCGTCACCTCGGAATCTGAGGGCGAAGCGACGCCCACAGGCCGACGAGTGCCGCTTGCAGGAAACGAGAGCGATGGAAGCGAGGAAAACGACTCGTCCGCGCTGAGGGGGTACCTCGCGGCAGACCTTGAGCGGGAGGATGTCGAACGAGCTGCAGCGGTGACAACCGCCCTTCTGGGAGGAGAAAGGAGGGTGCGATGGAGCGAGAGGCTTCGGCAGGATCTGCGATGCCTCGGGCACAGGGCGTCGAAGGTCACAGCCCGTGATATCGCGCGGGAATGTATCGTCGAGCCAGTCAAGACTGTACCGTCGGTCATACTTGGTGTCTTGCTCAACGTGCTCGACGGCGTCAGCTACGGTATGATCCTGTGAGTCCACCGCAATCTGGTGCGGTGCCACGACGTTCGCTGAATCGTGGTAGCTTCCCAGCGAATCCAGCATTCACAGACTTTGGGTCTCTCGGTGTATCAATGTTCTTCATGTCGTACGTATGACCCACCTAATCGCAGCGGCACAGAGCTCATTAGACTAGATGTGTGGTGTCCCAGTTCATCTTCTCCCTCGGAGGAAGCGTCTTCCCCGGAGGCAACGGCTCGATGATGATCGAGGCCGTCCCGTTCGTCCACATCCTTGTCAACACAATCGAAGCCGAGGTTGGGGACGACGTTAGTCTTTATCTTCTCCGCTGGGGAAGGACTGACGGATCTAAGGTACCATCTATCATTGCGACCACCATGGTGTCATTTGCATTCAGTTCTCTCCTCACGGGCAAGCCGTTCTCGCGAGATCCTGGACACCCTGACACCCCACAGGTCTTGTGTTCTTCGCATTAGGGGCATTCAAACTCGGCACTTACATCGGTTATTTCCCACGGCATATCCTCGTCGGGTGGGTCCTCCCTCGCCAGCGTCGAGAACATGCTCACTTACCCTCAGCTGCATCGGTGGCGTGGACATCTTCCTCATCGAAACTGGACTCGAAGTATCCCGGGGGCTCAAGGAGGAAGGCTTCGAATACGACCTCGCGACGCTCAAGCTCTTCTTCCAGTCGACCCACGCAATCCTCCTGTGGACGATCCCGCTCTTCCTCGCCATCCTCCTTCGCGTCATCACGAATTTCTATCACCATCAGCTAGTCTTCCCGGCGTACTTCTTCATCATTCCCGTGATCTTCTATGTCATGGTAGCGATTGGCGGTTGGAGCTTCGATGAGTTGCGAGAGTCGGGGTGGGTCTTCGATGTTGGCAAAGATACAGAGGCGTGGTGGAAATTCTACACCCTTTTTGTGAGCTTCCTTCCTTGTTCGGGCCATCATCGCGGACGCTGATGAATATCAGGACTTCAGGAAGACCAATTGGACGGCTTTCTGGGCGGCGATGCCTACCCAGCTCGCCCTGGTTTTCTTCGGCATCCTCCATGTACCTCTCAACGTCCCCGCTCTCGGTGTCTCTCTCGTTAGAAGACAACGTCAAGCTCGACCGGGAACTCGTTGCACACGGCTTCTCCAACCTCGCAGCCGGTCTGGCCGGGACGGTACCCAACTACCTCACCTATGTCAACACTGTGCTCTTCTACCGGTGCGGTGGCGGGTCTCGACTCTCTGGTGTCATGCTCGCCATCGCGACCGCGGAGATCATGCTGGTCGGCCCGACCATCATTGGGTACCTCCCTGTCACCCTGGTTGGCGCTCTGATTTTCGTTCTCGGCATCGACCTCACGATCGAAGCGGTCTGGGACACGCGTAATCGCGTGAATAGGTTGGAGTATATCACCATCTGCGCCATTGCCATTGGTATGACCATCTGGGACTTTGTCGTCGGTCTTCTCTTCGGCATCATCCTCGCTTGTGTGTTCGTCGTCGTGCAGAACTCGCGGCGACGTGCGATCCGAGCAGTCTTCAGTGGATCCACGGCGCAGAGTACTGTTCGGCGTCCGAGGTCACAGCGAGCATTCTTACAACAGGTCGGCTCGCAGAGCTACATCATGAAGCTCCAGGGATCCTGTGAGTGGAGAGTTGATCCTTGCTGACGGCCTCGAAGTGTTCTTTGGCACAATCTCACTTGTTGAGGACGAGATCCGCAAGCTCGTCGACCTGGCCATCTGGCAACACAACCCCATCCGCTTTCTCATCATGGACCTCGATCTCGTTCACGGCGTCGACTTCTCCGCCGCCGAGACGTTCGTTCGCGTACAGCGTCTCCTCGCAGCCAAGAACGTCTTTCTCATCATTTGCGGTGCCGCTCCCCACGGCCAGGTCGGTACGGCCCTTCAGGGCGTGGGGTTGTGGTCAGACAAGGAGGGCGTAACGGTCGAGGTGTTTGCGAGTCTGAATGATACGCTCGAGTGGACCGAGAACGCGTATCTGTAAGTGCGATGTCGGGCATCGGGCGCGTCGAGAATCTCTGCTGATCGGCATCAGGACGGCTTTTTATAAGAATCAAAAGACGTACGAGGTCGAGTCGGCGAAGCGGACAGATCTCCTCAAGATCGCGCGACCGCCGTTCTCCCTCGCCGAGTCGTTTGAGAACAGTCCAAGGAGGAGTCATCTGGCCAAGGCGGGGGGAGACACGCTTCCGCGCAGTGCGCCCCAGTCAACCTCCATGCTGGGCTTCATGACTGACTTGGCAGCCTACGCCGAGGCCGCTGCGCCGGACCCTCCGGAAGCCGATTGGAATCAGCCTTTGCCCCTCCTACTCCAGACCCTCGGCGCCTACGCCGAGGACGCGTCACCCGAATTCTTCAGAGAACTGCTACCTTACTTTACCCAGGTGCCCGTCTCGGCCGGGCAGACGTTGTGGAAGCAAGGTGACCCCGCCGACGGGTTGTAGCTCATCGAAATTGGCTCGCTCCGAGCGACGTATGCGTTCGACGATCACAGGCGGCTGGTGCAAGAGACGATGGTGGCGGGTACGATGGCGGGCGATCTGAGCACTCTGAGCGATATGCCCAGGAACGCGACGGTCGTAGCGGATCGGGAAGGGGTGTTGTGGAAGCTCGATACCCAGGCTCTCGGGAGGCTGGAGAGGGAGAAGACAGAGGTGGCAAGGGAGTTTATACATATTGTGTTGAAGGGTGAGTGAAAGATGCGGACCGAGAGCGAGGTGGGACGTGGCTGACTCTCGATGTAGCTGTGGCGGAGGAACAGGACGTGTTGTCGTCGCATCTGATAGCAGAGGTGTCACAGATGGGAAACAAACAAGTAGTCATACATCGGAACGGCAATAACGAAGGAATTGTGCAGCATGGGATCAAAGTGAAGCGTACTCGTACACGATGCATCGATAAATACCAGTTGTCTTGGCGGACGATGTCTTGGCAGCGCCACAACCACCATTTTGAAGAGTCGACATTGCGACCGAAAGGGCGATCTTTGTACCCTTAGTTCTGCGGGAAGGAGTCTGCCATTGCATCCCACACGGGTCACACCCCAGTTCGAACACGCATATGCAAAAAGAAAACTTAAGCGTGAACAACTTCAGACCTGCAACTCTCTCGAGTTCTCAACGCACAAGGGAGAAAGAAGAGAAAAAATGAGGGCTCAAGATAGCGTGGAGAGAGGCTAGAGACGCGTGAGAATTAGGGATAATATTACCTGGGAGGACATCGCCGCTTTACCCACCATCCCCCCCCCCCCCCTCCCCCTCTTTCTCTTTCTCATTGGCCCAGGTATCTGGAGAACACTGAGTAACAGAGTTGGTTGAAAGTGGGCGTGCCTCGCCGCGGCTGCTGAAGTCATGTATTCTGCCTCTGTGATTGATACAGCCACTGTTGGCTGCCGGCAACTCTTCCAAGCAACAACACCGCCATAGATCTTGAAGAGTAGGCCGTAGTCAATTAACTGCCGAGTATCGAGGTCACATCCCCCGCCCGTGTCCTCGAAGCCGAGGATGACTCACTTGGTACAGTCGCCATTGTCGACTATACTGCATAGACGAGTACAAGGAGAAAAAAGAGAGAGAGAGATAGATGCTTGAGTCTAAGGAGATGCGCAGACGTGTCCTGATAATGCCAATAATGCCGGGAGTTGACAGTGTGGCAGTTACCTGGGCGGACTATCTTCCGACAGCCATCAGACGTGAGACAGAGGTCGGCGCTTCCTCGGATGTAGCGCAGTAGGTGTTTGGCCGCTTTCCGTGAGACTCGTTACATTTGACCTGTCACAGCCTTTCAAGAGGCAGAAGGAAATGCATGCCCTCTTCCTCCAGATGGCGGAAAAGGGGGTGTCGAGCAACGTCCACCCGTTATGGGATCGCGACGAGGTGCATGATATCTACAAGGAGTGGAGAAAGGTGCTGGATGCCGCCGCTAGCGTGAGTGGTGAAGACGCTCGATGACACTATTCCTCCTCTCCGGCTGACGCTGCCAGCGCCATTGCCGTACAGTATCCCCGGTACTACCTCCACCTTCGAAATGCTCCAACGAATGAGACCCCAACCTTCTGTTGAGATCCGTGAACTCCCCTTGCGTCAGCGGCTCTGGGAGGAGCAGCCTGCCCGGCCGCCGAATCTCATACGCACAAGGACGGTTGGCAATCTATACTATTTCCCGACAGCCGCACTGCATTCTAGATCTGTCTACACCCGAGGATTTGCCGTGATATTGATGGTGTCTCCGACCGTAGCCCAGGTTGGCTCACTTTGTAGTACAGAGACCATTCCAGGCGGTCGAATGAATGATGGAGTTCGTCCCGCAGTAGAAGACCGCATGATGCATCAAACATCAGGGGTTCGTATGTCACGTTGAAGACTTGCATATAGACCTGGAAACATAAGCGAGTTCGTCATTCATTGCAAACCAAAGGTTGGTGAGTCTCTCTGTTGCCTACAACGCCAAAACACTCACGTCCGGACGGCTGTAGGGAACGATGTGGGCGGCCGTACATTTATGATGAGGGACTTCAGTCAACAGACACACCCCGTCCCGGGCGATGACGTCTGTTCTGAAGTTACTCTGCGTTTGATTATTAACTATTGGGTGGCTCTCGATGCGCCTGCTAACCAGGGATTGATGTACTAACCTGGCGAGCGCTGGACCGTTTTGAATCGGATCTGGTTGAGAAGCTTCCTCCAGGGGGCGGAGGCTGGAAACGACGGAAATATTCTGGACCTCGAGAAAAGCCCGGCTCCTCCGGCGAATCTGGAACACGTCGTGAGCGCTAGCTGTGTTGCTAGTCGTTGAGATAGCAATGGGTGTTCGGTTACGTGACGGGACCGTGCGAGGGGCCGACTCGGAAACCTGACACGCCCCGGTCTCCGCAGAAGCGCAGTGTCTTGAGAAAGTCTGCGCGCACCTCGGGGTGCTCCCAGTTGAAGTCGGGCTGGGAAGTGTCGAACTGGTGGAGGTAGTATTGGCCATCGCCGACAGGCTCCCATGCCGAGCCGCCGAACAGGCTTTCCCAGTCTGACGGCGGCTGGTCCTTGTTGGGTCCGAGGCCTGCGGCGTCAGGGCAGATCAGAGGGATGGGATGCCGACTCACCGTCCCGGAAAGATGTACCTCTGTCGCGCCTCGCTGCCCCTGGGACTTTTGACCGCCTCTTTGAACCACGGGTGGTCGTCGCTCGAGTGGTAAAAGTCGGCGAGCGTGCCGAACTTTGGATCGACATCGCGGTAGTTGGCCACGGCGTCTGGCGTGCGCCAGCAGTGACTCGCCCAACTCAGGGCCCGCTCACAGCCTCCGTCCTTGAGCGCCGAGGGGTAACAAGGACTCAGGAACTGCTGTGTGCTCTTGGACACCGCGCCACCGCCGTTGAACACAATCTTGAGACGGCCTCCGGTCTGTTGACGGACCTGGTTGAAGACGATCGCGTCGGTCAGGCCGGCGAGACCGGGGATGTGGTATTGGTGAGCGGTCTGCTTGGCGGAAAGCGCCCAGTTGAAAATTGCCTTCTTGAGCCCGCCTGATGAGTCGACCTTTCCGAGGATACCCTTTCGGATGAGTTCCCACACCGCGGGCACTCCGACAAGGATGCTCTGCGCGGGTTAGCGGGGCGAGCTGAACTCGAAGCCAGCCTGAGCAGAACACGAAACAAGCACTCACCGGACGGAGCTCGGCAATGTCACCCTTGCACTCTCTCACGCTCGCATCGGTCAGAGTCTTGACGCGGCCGTATCCCACTGGCAGGCCGGCAAAGACGAACGACATTTCGACGACGAACTCGAGGATGTGGGCGACGGGAAGGAAGGCGAGATAGGTGTCCTCGGTGGTCAGGTACTCGTACAGGAGTGTCCAGACGGATCCGACTGCAAATGTGAGCGATGAGTTACCAAGCAACGATATGAGAGCGAGACGCTAAGCGCCACTCACTTGCTGAAACGACGTTGCCGTGAGTGAGGAGCACACCCTTGGGCGTTCCAGCTGGCTTTGTCAGCGACCGCCCCTCTCACACCAACACCTCAATGCCGGTCCCACTCACTCGATCCCGAGGTGTACATGCAACAATACACATCGTCCCTCGACGCCTTGACTGCCTCCTTGGGCTTCTCCTTTCCGACCTTGATGATCTCGTCGAGGTGCAAGACCTTGAGCCCCTCCCTCGTCTTCTCGAGACGGGACACGACGTCTCCCTCGGCCTTGCCGTCGTAGACCACCAGTTTCACCGATGGGCACTTGGCGATGATCTTGTCGAGAGTCCCGAGGAGGTCTGCGTTGGTGAACATGGATCGGACCTCGGTCTCGTTGAGCGAGTGGGCGAGGCCGTCGGGTCCGAGCGAGTCGTAGGCTGTGCAGATGGGCACGGCGGCGTACGCGCACGCCTGGGCGACGAGCATCCAATTGCGTCTGCCCGCGTGAGCGACATCCGAAGCGCGACACGGAGTCGACTGTGTTCTCTACGCTGCGACTCACGATGTGGACCCATAGATGTTGAAGAACGTCTCGCCCTCTCCTCCCATACCATACTCTCGGAGACCGCTGCTGATGTCCTTGACCGTAGCCAGGGCCTCCTCATACGAGATCCAATCGAACGGCTTGAGCTTGAAGTAGTTCCACGTCTTCTTCTGCTTGGTCTCCTTGCCACCGACGACCTTGGTCACCTCCTTCTCCTCCGAGATGATCCGTTCGATGTCGCGAGCGGCAAAGGCCTTCTTGTTGCCGTGCATGCGCGCCGCGTAGAGCAGCACGTCATGCACCGTGTCGATGCCGGGGGCGGGCTCTGTAGTGCGAGGGGAGGGGTGTCACGGTTGGGGATTGGCGAGGGCGAGGGTGAAGGTGACGGTGGAGGTCAGGCCGGTGGCGTGAGAAGGGTCAGGGAGAGGACGTCGACGTCGTGCGCGATCGGCCGGGGTCAGATTTGGAGGTGGGAGGAGGAGGCAGAGGTGCAGATTGGTAAGACGATAGGAAGGGGTCAAGTCGAGCCATTATCCCAAGTGGTCGGGGAGAAGGCGCAAGGATAAGGTGACGGGGTGGCGAGTAGCGTAGCACACGGAGCGAATGAGACGAGACACAAGTGGTGACGGGCAGATTGGCAGTTGAGTATCAAGTCGGGTTGAGTTAAAGACACACGCGTCAGCGATGTCGCCGAGTCCTCCACCGGCACCGTCACTACCGACGCTGCCGAGGTCGTCGACCTCGACGTGCGTGCCCACTCACGAGTCACGAGGTCCTTGACGCAGTAGGCCCTCCTCACCCTCGTCTCTCCCTCTGGCTTTGGCTTGTCCGCGTCGACCTCCCACGAGGCGAGCTCCTTGTTCTTCCGGGGTGCCATGGCGGTGGGGGTGGGTGGGGATGGATGTCAGGTGGGCGAGTGGGTGGGTGGGTTGTTGCTCTGGGGGCTAAGGATGATAGAGGGGGTTGGGGGTGAGGTGGTGGCGAGGAGTCGTGGTGGGTTAAGTATGGAAGGTGAGAAGGATGCAAGTTATGGTATGCCTTTGGTGGAAGGGGGATTCAGAGTATCTGTGGTGGCAGGCTGTGGCACATTACTTGTACTTTCACAGGAGCTAGAAGGGGGATCGGAGGGACGAGTGAAGCCTTCGCCGGGCGCATATGCTGCAGTGCCTCTCGATTGCCTTGTTACGCCAAGTAAGAATGGGCCAGCGCAAGAGTATGCGAAACCGAAACCTCTCACGGGAAGCTTAGGCAGTGGCTTCTTCCTGATGCAACGTCGCCATCATATTCGCTCTCTCGTCTGTCTCGGGACAAGCAGTTTACGATCGAAGGCTGCGTAAAGCACAGACGGTAGGCCCACGTATCACGCGTCGAGGAACCACCCACCGTGCCTCGATCCGCCGGGCTCAAACCGTGCGGCGTGGTTGCTCCCGGAATGGGGAGCGTCGGCTCGGATCCGACCCGGATCCATATGCGCGCTGTGTGAGACCTGACGAGGACCCGTCACGTCTACTGTTCTGCCAGTATTGCGATGAGGAATTCGCCGGTCGGGCACAGGAGGTAGTTGGTCTTCATCTATACGCATGGCTGCCACGGTTGGCGATTGAGGCGTCCAGGTTCCATATTCCGATGAATGTCCCTGTCGCCCACGCGTGCTGTTCGTTACACGTTCGACTCACTCAATCCTGCAAACATTGCGTCCGGAAGTCCACCTCCATCCACCGCACCGCTCCACCGTGGGGCGAGAGGACTCTCGGCCCGCAACCCTACTCATCGTCCATTGCAACCAATGGAATTGGTTCACATGCAACTGCCGCTTCACATGTCACCGGTCCCTCATCCCATGGGTTCCCGCATCAGTCCCCAGGCCCACTAGGGCACATTTAATAGTTCCTCTCCGGTATGGTTGTATTCCATTCCACTCTTTTCCTTTCTCTTACCACGATGAGTCTACTCCCTCCTTCATTTTGACCGTCGCGGCGATGTGTGATGTCCAGTCTCGCCACCTCATGGAGGGCTAGGCCGTGTTGAAGTCGGCCTCAAAGGTCCACAAACAAGCGGCCACCGGTTAGCCCTCTATCGTCATTCACATGGATGTTTCCAGGGTCTAGGTCAAGCCGAAAATAACAAAGCCGTATCGCAGCCTCATGACGGCCCGCGCGTCCCAGGGTCTTTTCCAAAGGTGAGAAGGAGAGGCCTTGTTCCCCCCACCCTTGTCCGAATCCACTCGCGAACAAAGTCCGTTACGCTTGGCTCGAGATGGGGGAATGTAGGACCCCATCATAGGGCAAGAACGAGGGGAGGAAAGCCGATTCGCAATTCGTGTGTCCTAATCGGGCACGTGCAGGTGAACAGATATGGCTGGTTGGATGGACATGAGATACAAGAACCGTGTTGATTTTGGTGCGAGGTTTGACATTAGCCCTGGCTTATGGGCGATGGTCTGCCATTAGTGTCAAGCACAACACATGCTTGCTTGTCCCCCTATTACCTACGTTGACCCCCTTTCGAAACCCTTGAGACTCTGGGCCTAGGCGTTTAGGCGTTCGGGGAGCCCGGAGGGCGGGATGCGAATGGGAGCTTGGGAGAAAGGAGACGCAGGATAAACAAGGTCATTGCACAACCGGGCCCACGGGTTAGTCACCCTGATCAATATCCCCAATCAAATTTTATCGCCATCGTCTCCCGGGCTTTCCAGGATCCTCAGACCACCACACTGCCGCTAGCAACCACAGACGACAACCGTGTAGCCCAAAGAACCTTCAAACTCATCGAGAAACACCTCAACGCTGGGGCGAGGGAAAAACGACGCCGGCACCCGCCTTCCGAACGACCATTCAGGCGACTTATTCTCTACCTCGGCTGTATGATGGAAACAGAAACTAGAGACGCTCTGAAGGTTTGGAAATCGATCATGATGGGAAGAGTATACTCCCTGCTCGTTATGCGGCTCTCCTTCGGCTTGCGCAGGGCCAGATCGCGCTGCTTCGAACCATAAGTAACCTAGACGAGTAGAACAGAGCTTCAAGGCGCGACCAGACCTGAAGTGTAACCCCCTAACCCACGGGAAGGCCCGCTTCGAACCATAACTAACGTGGACGAATAGAACAGAGCTTCATAGTGCTAGCAGACGCGATAAATAAGCCCCGGCGAAGAGCACTGACATTAAGACACAAACAGATGCTCAACGAGCGTTGTTGGGGTTCCACTGAAGCTCTCGGATTCGTTTCTGCACTGCGGATTCCTGTTTTGCTCCCCCACCGACGGATCGTTTAAATGTATTGGAGCTAGCGGATTGGGATCCACAACCGGCAGTGCGCTGGGCCCAGGTCTCCACCACCGCCCCGCCGCCCGCTCGCATCGGTCCAGATATGGTGGGTGAGGGGGGGTGGGGCCTGTAGGAGGTGTACGCCATTCCAGTCGGTAAGAAGCTGCCGGGTTAGGGGGTTACATCTCAGGTCTGGTAGCGTTATGAATCTCTGTTCTACTCGTCTACGTTGCTTAGGGCTCGAAGCAGCGCGCTCTGGCCCTCAGCAAGCCAAGCGAGAGCCGCCTGACGAGGAGAGAGTAAACTCCTCCGGTCATGATGGATTTCCAGAGCTTGAGGGCGTCCCTAGCGTCCGTTTCCATAATACCGCCAAGGGAGAGGACGAAGGGCCTGAATGGTCGGTCAGAAGGTGGGTGCCGGCGTCGTTTCTCCCTTGCCGCGGCGTTGAGGTATTTCCCAACGAGTTTGGCAGTCTTTCGGCCGCCGAGTCGTCCTCGATGGTTGCCAGGGGTAGAGTGGCGGTCTGTGAATCCTGGGACGCCAGTGAGATGATGGTGATATCAATGTCCTCGCTTGGGAGTCCACTGGCGGCCGATCCTGAGATCCTGATGTCGTTCCTGCGCTGTGTACCGGTGATTAGGGGCTCTAGGTTGTTGTAGGCTATGAACCGACGGTGGATGCATCGATCTCGACTACTACTGGAGCTACTCTTATGCTCTCTATTATTCATGGAACCGCCACGGTTAGGGGGTTTACATGCCCGTTCTAGGTGGGGGGGGGGGGGGGGGGGGGTCCCGGGTGAAATTTCATGCATGCATCAAAGCACGTCTCCCGACTCCCCCGCATCAGGGCTACCAGAATCTATGCGTAGAAGCGTTGTCAAGTGCAAGATGGAAAGAGTTGTGGGCAAAAAGGAGACGCACGGGTGACCAACCCCTAAGCCCGGGATCAAATCTCAAGATTCTTCCCGCGCAACCTTGTTAACTTGAACTGGCGGGGAATGCATCGATCTCGACTACTACTCGAGCTACTCTTATGCTCCTGCAGGTTCTAGAGAACAATAGACCTACTGGACACCAATACTCTATTGTACTCTTACGCCACCGCACGGTCTTCTCCCGTCATGCCGTTATAGACGCCACCGTGGCGCCAGCTCGAGCTAGCTGACAAACCTGCCTGTCCATGCACGCATTGCGCCGTGCCATGGCTGGTAGAGGACGGTTGCAGGAGCCAGAATCTATGTGTAGAAGTGTTGTAGGTGCAATGTAGAAACAGTTGTGGGCAAAAAGGAGTGGGGGGTGCATAGCGTGTCTGTCTGATCTACGGAGTTCTACGGTGGTATGAAAGCCTTGGGGGGTGCATAGCGTGTCTGTCTGGTCTACGGAGTTCTACGGTGGTATGAAAGCCTTATAGCTCAAAGCTACGAACCCTCGCCTGCAAAAGGCAAAGGCTCAACCGTTTGAGCATCAGGTTGTATGTCCCACGTGTCAATACCCGTTTCCAGGAGGCAAAGACCTTGGTGGTCCTCCCGTTCATCATGCCGCCCAGGGAGAAGACGATGGGGTGGAAGGGGAGGTTGCTGCGAGGGCGGTGCCGGACCTTCTGATCGGCGACAGAGTCGAGATACTTGTTGGCCAGCCGGGATGGGTCGGTTGTCCTGATTCGGGAGCTTTGTGGCACGGGCGTCCTTGTTTGCCAGAGAGACGACCGTGAGATCGTACTCGGCATTGGCTAGCCCCGTGGCCTGAGACCCGAGCAGAGAGAATACCTGGATGTCATTGCGTCTGCTGGTCTGGTGGCCGAGGGGTTCAAGTCGGACTCGGGTACCAGGGGTCGAGACAAGGGCCTGTCCCATGATGTGCTTGGCTCCTTCGTGTCGGGCCACCCTCCTGAATTTCCGCTGGAGGCAGACCTCGTGGTGACCGAAGAAGTTTGTTTCGCCACAGTGGGTACTGTGCGCCTCTCGCTCGCCGGCTAGGGTACGTAGCTGGAGTGCTGCCGCAACCTCAAAGTCGGTGAGGCGGAGAGAGGGCTGGAATGGTATCGTGGTGAGCCAGACCCTGCCGAGCTTGGACGACGCCTCAACCACCGCCTTGGCCTGTTCTGGGTTAAGCGACCCCAGCAGTGCCTCCCTGTTCCCCGTAAAGATCTCCTGGCAGCGTTGGTGTTGGGTGGTAAGTTGGGTGCTGGCCGGGAGAGTTCCGGGGGTGAGGATGGGTGCGAGGGTGGTGTCGGCAGCCTCTGACGCTGCGGCGTAGGCGTGGGGTGCTACCGTCTTGTACGACAGGATGCCTAAACCGCCCATCTTGATCGGGAGTGAGATGACGGTGGCATCTAGCTGGTCCGTCGGGCGTGGGAGGCCTCGGATCCTGGCCACCGCTTCTCGCAGGGTGGTGTCGAGCTTGTCCCATAGGTGAACCAGGTCGTCTGACTTGAGGGACCGCTGCAGGTGCCGCAAGTTCTGTTGAACACAAACCCGCAAGACAAGCAGGGCGTGCTGGTGGGGCAGGTTGATGAGCTTGGCGACGGTTGCAGCCTCGTGGTCGATCTTCTCCTGGAGAAACTGTTCTCTGGCTGCACGTGCTCCCACACAGGTCCCTAGCATCCTCAGGCCGTTGGTGCGGATGTCCTCGAGGGCGAGCATCTTGCATTTGGCCGGGTTGAGGCGGATGGATGGCTGCCGCTCACCAAAGAAGGCCAGCGTTTGCTCCAATGCCAGCTCATCCGGGCTGAGGATGTAGATATCGTCAAGGTAGGCCAGGATGAGCCGGTCTGGCCCCAGGGCTGAGGCGAGGTCTCTGAGCAGTGAGCGTATGCATGTTTCGGGGGTTACATCACGGGTCAGGGGGTTAGGGGGTGCATAACGTGTCTGTCTAGTCTACGGTGTCTGTGATGGCATTAATGCCTTATAGCTCGAAAAGATGTGGATCCTCGCCTGCCGGAGGCAGATGCTCAGAACCGCTTGAGCATCAGGTTGTGTATGCCCCGCGGTGTGACCTGTTTCCATGAACCTAGACCTTGGTCGTGCTGCCGTTCATCATGCCGCCAAGGGAGAAGACAAGGGGGTCAAAGGCGAGGTTGCAGTTGGGGCGGTGTCTGATCTTGTGGTCGGCTACTATGTCGAGGTACTTGTTGGCTAGCCGGGAAGGATTGTCATCGTTCTCGGGCAGGGTGGCACTGTGGTCATCCTTGTTGGCAAGTGAGACCACTGTGAGGTCGACTCGGCATCGGCTAGTCCATTTGTCTGAGATCCCACCATTGTGATGACCTGAATGTCGTTGCGCCTGCTGGTTTGGTGAGCAAGGGGTTGTAACCGGGATTGCATGCCGGGGGCAGAGGCCAGACCCTGTCCGATGATGCGCTTGGCGCCCTCGTGCCGTTCCACTCGCCATGGTTTCCTACATGGCCTGGGCTCGACAGAGACCTTCTCGTTCTCTGTCATCGATTGGGCCGTTTGGCGGGGTGAATTGTTATCACCTTCCGAGTGACTAATTGCACGGAGGACTGGGGGAAGTGAATGGCCTACGTACAGGTTGTAGAAACTATAGATACTTGTGATTAGCCCGCCAGATTCAACCCGCTACTCGAAAGCGGAATAGCGTCACCGTCTTCACACTCTCTTGCGTACGAAACATGAGCCACCTCTCGGCGAAACGAGCGGCCCGATTGGCACTGTCATGACTGACACCCGCTGTGCATATCAACAATTGCTTGATAATTCGACACCTTGTTCGGTAACCCATTCGTGTCGACTCTCTCTTGATCATTGCCTCGCCTCTATTCTGAAGGCATGAAATCTGTGCTCGCTCACGGCTCCGGCGGCAATCCGCCATGCTTTCTATTCCACTGTGAAATGTTTTGGTCTTCTGAGTTCCGTCAACAACGACATACAGAGCTCAGCAGACAACGACGCGGTGGCATGTGAAGGAGTCGTGACATTGCACCCGAAACCAACCGAGAGAGGCAATGTCCCGTCATTGGGAACGACAGCATTCGCAAATGCAAAAACTGACGGAGGCGTTTGGTCAGTTACGTCGATCTTCGATGCTGCTGTTCCGGTGCCTTTCCTAGTCTGCCTTAATACGACGAGGAAGCAAGCCTGAGTCCTGTGCACGTAGTAGTGCTCGTCAGCGTTCCGCTGAGGGCTCTAAATATGGCCGACGTCCCAGACGCTCCATGCGCATCTTCGTACTAGCTTGCTTCCGACTTGAAATGGGACGTCCTTTCCTGGGTTTCCTTGGACTCTTATTCGGAAGCTGGGTATCACCTGCGAGGAGGAGCCGTCCGTGGTGCTTCCACGCCACAGGGTTGCGCCTCCCACACCCGCGGGCCCGCTGACTACCTTCCAGCATTTCCAGGAGGGTCCCTCGGAGGGTCCGGGCAATCCCCTTCACCGGAATCCTCCTTTCGTCCGTCACGGGGCCTCCAACGGACGAGCTGGACCAGGACTTGACCACTCCTTGTTCGCTATCATTGTCGCCAGGTTGTGGACAGACCCGTTATTGCAGGAGGTCGAGAACAGCAACCATGCTCGTCTCGACAACCGGGGATTCGTAAGCCACCACCCTGGAGTTGGGAACGACAATTTGGAATGCTGCGGCAGGATTGCCCAGACCACATTTGCCAACTTCTAACACAGCCACCGACCACCGTTGCCGATGGTGAGCGGCGCGCTGGCTGCGAGCTAAGTTGATTCAGACGTTTTTCAAACTACGTGAAGCCGAAAACAATGACTTCTGAATTGGTGTACGAAGTCCACGGAATGGTTAATCGAGCGTAATCTGGGCTGGCGCGACGTTTACCCAATTTATCTTTTGTCCGAACATGTGCGGCCTACCGGCGCATTGGAAGTGCGTGTTGCTACGGCATAAGTACAGTGTGCAGCCGGCTGATCCGCCAAAGTCGTATTCCAGGCAACATCGTTCGCTTGCGGCTCGGACGGCCGGTAGCCGAAAACTCAACTTGTAACCTTATCAACCATAATCCGTCAAAAGGTGTGCCCAATAGCACGAACTTAGGCCGATCTTCCGTCGACGGGACCTAATTAAAAAAAGAACCGGAACAGAACCGAGGTTCAAAATTGACGGTCCTTCGATCAACTGTAAAGTTACTTTGATTCCGGTCGTCGGTTGCCGAAAGCGGTGGCGTACAATAATCGCGGTAAACTGTGTCAAGCCGGCATCGCCAGTCCCGCCGCTACGACACACCGACATGCCACCGAGTCACGGGAAAGCCTCACTCGCCTACGGTCACGAGTTTTCGCCTGCATTGGCTGTTCATGATGCTATACGTATGAATACGGACTGGTGGGGAAACGGCGTTTTGCTGAACTATAAGGCTTGACGAAGAGGACAACCGTGAAGTTGCGATTAATACTTCCCATCAGAAGGGCTTTTGCGCCGAACGGAGGAGCCTCACGGAAGGCACACCACCCCTGACACCATGGGCATCGTCCGAGGCACATCCCGAAATTCCCACGCATTGCCCCACATCCAGGAGAATTTCAGTACTCCAACCCTCAGAGTTGTGTTATGACGTCTCCAATAGCGTATAATTGATATGCCAAGATACGTTGGGAGTAATAACCCCTGCGTACCCGTCCCAACGCGGTGATACAAACCGGGCCGCGTAGCCGATCACCATTGTCGCGATGAGCTCTCACGCGACAGACTCTGAAACGCCACTACAGTGCATAGCCTCAACCTTGACCATCCGTCCGTACATCGGATCCTTCAAGCCGCGTTTGCTATTCTGAGTAGGTAGCTTGCAGTGCGACCGCTCATGATCCATGGAGGTTTAGTTTTCCTTGGCAGCATTTCAACAACCGGTCTTCACGTTCATCCCTCCCTCTCCGTCCAAATCCACGCCATCTCCATCTAGAGTGCATTCGTGCAAGACGGGTGAAGCTGACGAGGTAAGTGAGCATCCATTGATATCTGAAACAGCCGCGTCCTTCATGTTCGGTGTTTAAACATCCGGCCGCCCGCGAAATCTTCGTTGTGTAGTAATCAGGAAGAGCTGGCGTCTTCAAAGATCACGGCTGGTTCGCCGGCGCCCTCATACCCGCTAGTAGGCAAAGTTGACTTGTGTTGGGGCGCAGAGCACTTTCACACTCTACCCCGCCATCTGCTCCTCATCCTCCATCCACTGGGACCCGCGGGTCCGAACACAAATCTCAGTCCTACCTTCCTCGCTGCCAAGCGGGCAACCAACGCAGCTCCAGTTCGGTAAGATCTCCCGCCTTGCTTCCCTGTCCGATCCAGTTCATATGGCATTTCAGCGATCTGGGTCGGTCCCGACACTAACTACAGCTTTAGCACAGACTACCCAAGAGGACAAAGCATTATTCGTTCGAACCTGATATATTCCACGCTGCGCCCCGCATTGATCTTCGAATCTCACTCCATTCCCAGATCTTCACTCCTCGCCGCAATATCTCCCGGGTCATTGGCATTCACCGCACTCGTTTTTCCGGGCCGGAACCCATTCCACTTACGTTCGCCATGACGTGTTGGAGTCTGCACGAGATCGCGGTTGCACTTTTCCTTCTTCTGGCTCCACACACGCTAGCGAAAGTGACTCCGACACATCTGCGGCACTCCCTCGAGATGATCAAGCGAAGTTCGAATGGCCCGATGCCACTCCAGTTCCAGGAAGTGGGAGACACAGGTATTTCGGCTCAAATGGTGAGTGACGTTCGCGGTATGAATGTACAAGCCTCGTCTTGGGATTACTTAACCTCCCATTGAACCAGGGGCGCGCAGGGAGCCCCTGAATGTTATCATCCAACTTACTGAACGCTGCAGATGTTTCTCTCGCAGTCCGGCAAAGTGTACGTCCTCGACAAGGCTGAAAATAACCCGGTCAACGTCACGGGAAAGTACGGCGCACACCCGGCTTGGGGGGCAGAGTACGACCCAAATACGAACACGTGTGCGTGACTAGAGGACCAACTGTGATCCTCGAAAGCTGAGCGCTCCAGACCGAACCATGGATGTTTACTCGAATACGTTCTGCGCTGGGGGCGCCGTGATGGGGAACGGGACATGGCTGTGTTTGGTGGTAATCAGCGTACATCGCCGTATCGTCGTCTGCCTCCAACATGCTGATCGTTTCAGCCTACACGCTCGATGGAGTCGCCACCAACACCTCCGGAGCTTATGATGACACTGACGGCGGTACGGCCATTCGCATGCTCGACCCTTGCAGTGACGAGTCCTGTAACTGGTTGCAAGGAGAAACTTCCTTCAACACCTCTGCACCAGACACTGGAAGCTGGCTCCAGATGACCGGAAGGCGATTCTACCCCATGGTAGAAGTCCTGGAGGATGGCACCTTGATCGTTATTGGCGGGGACACGCTCGGTGGGTACGTGAACACTGCAGCGCAAGACAATCCGACGTACGAGTTCTTCCCGCCACGGGGCGCAGCACAAGCCTTTCCTCTTCAATTCCTCTCTGACACGCTACCTCTCAACCTATACGCCCTCACCTGGTTGATGCCGTCTGGACTCTTGTTCATGCAGGCCAATCGGTCGACAATTCTCCTCAATTATACATCGCAAGCGACGGTCAACTTGCCGGACATGCCATACGCGGCACGCGTGTATCCCGCATCGGCAGCAAGTGCCATGCTTCCTCTCACCCCGGACAACAATTATGAGGTCACCATCTTGTTTTGCGGGGGTTCCAACCCTCCTCAGTGGGGAAATGATCAGGGACCTGGTTTTAACATCACAACTGTTGCGGCCGACAACACCTGTGTGCGAATCAGCCCGGAGTCGAACAACACGCAGTATCAAGATGATGACTTTATGGTCAGTGGGGTGGCAGGCGTTCAATCCGGCTGATTCCCGCTAGTCTGAAGGCCGAAGTATGGGTCAGTTTGTCTACCTGCCCGATGGGACCCTATGGCTGGGCGGGGGCGTTGGCATGGGCACCGCCGGCTACGGTGCCGGCATGAGCATTGGCCGTAGGTGACTAAGACCTTCACGCCCGGATCACAAAACTGACAGCTGCTTTCAGAGTCTTATGGCCAAAACCCAGTCTACATGCCCGCGGTCTACAATCACAGTGCCTCGCCCGGGTCGAGGTGGAACCGCACCGGTCTGACCGCCTCCAATAACGAGCGCATGTATCACTCAACCTCTGTGCTTCTTCCCGACTCGTCAATCCTAATCTCGGGCTCGAACCCGAATGCCGACTTTACGACCGTCCAGTGGCGCACAAGAACTGACACTGAGCGCTGGTACCCCTGGTTCTACAACAATCCTCGGCCCATCCTGTCCAACCCCCCTTCCAGCCTCTCATACGGCGGTGACTCATTCGACCTTCCCCTCGGATCGCTAACGGACGAGGGCACGGTAGCAACGGCAAAGGTGGTTCTCATTAGGGGTTCCTTTCACACGCACGTAGTCGGATTTGGTTACGTGCGTTGATTCTCCTTCCGCGCCGCTTACCGATGAGACTGATCAGCCGTTAGCGTTTCCTTCAACTTCAGTCCACCTACACGATCGACATGAGCTCCGGAAACGCTACACTCCACGTTTCCCAGCTTCCTGGCAATCCGGGACCGACACTATTCCAACCGGGGCCCGCCCTGATGTTCCTCGTTGTCGACAACGTACCCTCGATCGGCCAGTGGATCATGGTAGGCACAGGGGAGCTGGGGCCGCAACCCACTCAAGCCAACGCTCCTCTGCCAGCCAGCCAGATCAAGGCTGTGCAGAATGCGGGCGGAAACAGCGCACCCTCGACTGCATACCCTTCCATTGCTGCAGCCACTTCGAACTCGGCAGCTGAGCGCTTGGCGTTTCCACCATTTCCCTCGCCCTCCACTACATTCACTCTCAAACCGCTACTCCTTGGTCTATTCTGTGGCGTGGTAGTCATCAAATGGGGGTCTGTGTCGATTTAACAAGACCGGTGATGCTCAAACTTGTTCTAATCCCTTCCAGGGTGTCACTACTCTAACCCAGTATGCGCCATGTGACCTTCTACGAACAATGTATGGAATAGTGGCCACCAGTTTAATATTTATTTACCCTTCAAACTTTCAATACAGTGTTAGTGTGGGGCGTATCGGGTCCGAATATTCATAAGGTCCTACTCCCCTCATCTCCATTTTTATGGAGCAAGTTCAGCTGGATTTGGCTTCAGCGGACTCGGTGAGGGGTTCTAAAGATTTCCAAGTATACGTTCTTCGACGTGATTCAGTTCAGAGACGTGTTATAATCAGCTGCTTCACAACAAAGTATGGGCGACAAAACAAAGAAGAGGGTCGCGGAGTTGGTGGAGGAGGGGGAGGGGGGGGGGGCAGCAAAACTCAATTCGGCAGGCGAGGCGGTGATAGGAGGGGCTGTCCAGATCCGATTGTCCTTGCCAAGAGGGATCGTGTTTATGATACCCGATGCAAGTGAGTGAGTTCGAGACCAGGGAAACGTCACGCTCCACGACTTTATCCGCCTTATGAAGAAGCAGAAGATTAGGGAGGGGTAATCCGGAGGACTCTGCTGAAGTTGCCAAATAACGTGATCCACCTTACCGCGGCTGTGTTCCCGTCGCCAATTCGGTTCATAGGCCGCGGCAAAAGCCGTTGATGCAGACCCTAATTCTCCCACGATCGCCCGATATAGCATGTCGCGTATATTAAGCCGCGCCCTTCCTGTATCGAGACTGCACAGCACGCATTTGTCTGGTGGGAGTTCTCTACGCGCCGACGGATCTCGTCTAGAGTTAACCATGAAACCCGCAGCTAAGCACTTGGCATGCGACATGTCACGCCAGATTCGCACGCGCTGGAGAAACCCAAACATGCGCAACCACCTACTCCTACTTGGATCTGGTTTACTGGCGGGCAACAAAGGGTTGCATGGTCAGCATCCGCCAGCGATCAGCGTAGACAGACAGATGAACACATGCGAGCTTCGGGACCTGGCAGGATAAAATGGACACAACCAGTGTATAACCGTGTTACAATTTCCCACATCGCCGAATTCACAGAGCACTTCACACCGACGCACAGTTCACTAATGAGTCCCACAAATCACTGCCAAGGCAATCAGGTCGGTGCTTTGATGCAAAACCCGGTGCGTAGTGCCCGTTACTATGTCCCTCCATCGCCGTCCTCTATACTTTTCTTACAATTTCGGTGCCCTGGTGATTCCCGCTGTAACCCTTTCTCGACCATGTTCTTTCCACCCCAACAATTTCTCTCTTCTTTTCCTCTTCCCGGATACTTTCTGAGCCTTTAGCCCTGCGATACCCGATTACCGCTGGCCCCTCTTCCTCAAGTGAACTCTCTCCCGGAATATCCCGAAACGAAGCATGTCCGACAAGATCAGGAGGCGCTTGACCGTCGTCGTCAGGCCATCAAGGAGTTCAAGCAGGGTCGGGCCATTCTCCGTGCTGCCCAGCGACATGAACGGGATGCTCTGAGGCGGAAGGGCCTCACGGGGTGGGCTCGCGTGAATGCATTCCGTCAAATGCAATGTCGACATAGTCACGACTTCGAAGAGCTTGAGGCCCAATTCCGGTACGTTCAGAAAGCGGAGGGCGTCTGTTCGAACGCGGACACGTCCACTTGGTTGTCTGGTTTCAGGGCGCAAGCCACAGAACGACTGCTGCTCTTTGTTGTCGTCATTGGCGTTGTCGACAGAAAAGTGCTCCGGAACGAGGTGAGTAGTGAGCAAGCCCGAGCGGAGGAGAGCTTACGACAATTATTCAAAGGATCTGCGCAAGGCGTCTCACAAGGCCTAGGTGAACCGGGTGTCTAGAAAGATCCAGAAACAACGTGTCTGTGTTTTCCGAGACGTTTCAGAACAGTCGCGAACGAATCGATGCAGACCCCGATGTGTGATCAGATATGTTGCGATCAGAGAACAAGCCTCACACCTATATCCGGGTCATGCCGGGATAAATGCCTTCGGCTGCAAGGGAGTGGACCGCGGCAGAGAGACAATGGGGAGGTCTGCGATTATGCAAAATTGAGGAGGCGAGAACGCCTTCGGGGGATTTCCCAAACGGGTTATATTCACACGTATCGCATCATGAACGGCGAATGCAGACGAAAACTCATCGTAGGCGAGTGAGGCTTTCCCGTGACTCAATGGCATGCCCTCTCGTCCCCATGCCTTCTCTGAGGCCGCGCAGGTCGTTAATGACGATCCCAGGTGAGGGCGCTTGCGAGAAGACGTCACTGTATGTCGAAGACTTTCCCATACTCAGTTGCTCCCTGCTTAACGTCCCCTCTCAGGCTCGTCGTCTTCAGGACTGGAATGTTCCCCGAAGTGCGTCACCCCGCCCCCCCCCCCCCCCCGCCCCCCACCTTCTTTCTTTTCCACCGCTGCGCTCCATCTCACCCTTATTTCAGGGATACGTGCCGACCGTGTTTGAAAACTACATCGCCGACGTCGAGGTGGATGTTGAGAAGGTCGAACTGGCGTTGTGGGATACTGCTGGCCAGGAGGACTACGAGCGGGCGCCGCTTTTACGTGAAGCGACCTTCGACTGAGCCAAGGGTTTAGCCGACTTCGCCCCCTGTCGTACCCCGACTCGCACATCCTCGTCCGCTTTTCCATTGACTCGCGGGACTTGCTCGACAATATCCGATCGAATTTGCCGGACGCCTCCATTGTTGCTGGGATCGCGGTCACGTTGGCCGTCCTGGCGGCGTTGACCATTGTGGCGATGCTGTTAGTCCAAGCCAGCCCGCGTCTCGATTTCTTCCGCCTGGCCATGTTTGCCATGGTAGCGCCACCGAATTCATCACTGGCCGACGGGACCAGGGGCCCCTGTGTTACGGAAAGCCACCAGACCAGCAGGCGCAACGACATCCAGGTAATCACACTGCTCGGGTCTCAGGCCACGGGACTAGCCAATGCCGAGTACGACCTCACAGTTTTCTCCCTCGCCAAAATGGACGCCCCCACCACCATCCCCCCGGAGAACGACCAAAACCCATCCCGACTGGCCAACAAGTGCCTTCAACGAACTCGGCGCTGCGGTGTGGGGATCTCATGTCAGGCAGTACAAGGATCTCAATCGCCCGGCCCTGATCTTCAAGCCCGTCAAACGTCAACAGGACATAATCTAAACTAAGCGGATCAGCTGCGCGTCGAAATGACGGCCCCAGTGTTTGTGTGACGCGAAGACTGAAGTCGCGAAGAATTGCCCGAATTATCAGCACCTCACTTTCATCCTACGAATGCTTAGTCCCTCGCAACCAACGCTAACGTAGGAGTCGACGACGCCATGCACCGGACTACCCGACGCTGCTGTCAGGACAGGGCCGTGAGACAGGAAGCACCGCCAATAATCACGATATTGAAAAGCAAGGCCAAGTAGGTGCCACGGTCCGGCAACGATGGCGAGAGCAGGGTGATGCGGGAGGCGGCTGAACGTGCGTAATCGTAGCGGCAGGACTGGCGATGCCGGCTTGGCACAGTGTACCGCGATTATCGTACGCCACAGCCTTCGGAACCCGCGACCGGAGTCAAAGTAACTTTACGGTTGACATTGCCTCTCTTGGTTGGGTTCGGGTGCAATGTCACAACTCCTTCACATGCCACCGTGTCGTTGTCTGGCTATTCCGCTTTCTAGTAGCGGGTTGAATCTGGCGGGTAATCACCCGTGTCTATAGTTTCTACATCCCGTACCTAGGCCATTCACTTTCCCCCGGTGCTCCGCGCAATTAGGGTATCCGAAGGTGACAACAATTCACTCTGCCAAACGGCCCAATCGATGACAGAGAACGAGAAGGTTCACGTCGAGCCCAGGGTATGCCTTGTACTCCCGGGAGGCTGATGACGAAAATGACCCACCCATACTGCCTCACTGAAGAAATTCGCCTCGAAGATGATTTCCTCAACTTTCGCGGACAGAGCACTGGAAAGGCCCCCAGCACCGACTGGTGCACGTTTTCGTTGGCCGCCATGTTTCAGGACCGGTTTGCAAGGTGTGTAGGCGGCACTGGAAGTTAAGACTGACATTCGCCAAGGAAGCCAGTCAGCAATCGAACTGTCACGACATGTGAAAGGTCGATGTCGCCAGGGACCGTCTCGACTGCAAATACGAGGACAGGATTGGCGACGCCTCAGGAGTCCCCGCACAACCAATTCAATGAAAGAGACGCCAAGACCAGTAGCGACTCGCTCTTCAGTCGACGTTTTTCTGACCAGGAAGGTTCCGCGAAGTGGTGGCTTGGTTCAGCACTCTCTACGCAACCGATGCACAGGAAGCGAAGATGCAGGAAAGCCTAATGATGAGCACAACCTCCCTCGTCTGCCGTGTCCCGCGGGGCGGTAATACTCTATCTTTAGCTGCTATCCGGTGCTGTATCGAAGACCTCCGGCTTCTCGCCAACGACACCCAACGGTATCCTTGACCTCTGACGTATAAATCGGTGTTTAGTCTCCAGACACACCCGGCTCCCCCTCACTCTTGTTGTCCTTACCCCTCTCCCTCATCAACTTCACTTGCATCCATATCAGGTCTCCTGATCAAATTAAAATCATAACGCTCAACTTCAGCTACATCGTCCTTTGGCTCGCGACCCTCGGTGTAGTGACTCTGGGTGCCCCACCGTCTTTCGCATGGACTAATTTCGATAGCAACTGGGCTGGTCCGGTATACAACTCTAACGCTGTGAGCAGTTCCCCTCTCAGTAAGATTGTCCCTATTGACGCCTTCTGCGTTGTTAGGGCACCTTCAAGTCCGTCACCGGCACCTTCACAGTCCCCACCCCTTCCGCGCCGCCCGACGGCTCCCCCGATGTCCAATACGCCGCCACCGCTTGGGTCGGCATAGACGGCAACTCCTGCAAGAGAGCGCTCCTCCAGACAGGCGTCAACTTTTATGTCCAGGACGGGCGAGTTAGCTACGGGGGTATGTTGCTCCCTTCTTCAGCGGAATATACTATGTCCCCGTCAGCTTGGTCTGAGTGGTTCCCGGCCACCCAGCGGTTCTTCCACGACATTACCTTTGCCACCGGGGACGAAGTCAAACTCACCGTCAACGCCACGTCGACTACCTCCGGCAGGGCCGTGATCGAGAACCTCGCCACGGGCCAAACCGTCACGCGGAAGCTCACCTCCTCGTCTGCCCTGTTCCTGCAGGACGCAGAATGTATCGTCGGGGACTTCAAGAGGGACGGATCGCTTGTTCCTTTTTCCAACTTTGGATCCGTCGCGTTCACTAATGCTGAGGCTACAACGAGTGAGGGTGCGACGGAGGGGCCGAGCGACGCCAGCTTCATCCTCGATATCCAGCAGAACAACAAGGTCCTTACTTCTGTTACTAAGAGCAGAACTGGTGCCATTATCAACTACGTGTAGAAATAGTTGTGGCGGGTTGAAGTGAATGCGGTGAAATATCGATCGTAACCTCACCAAGAAGAAAGTATAGCGTGTACTTTCCGAGAAATGCGGCATAGATCTGGTGAGACCTTGTTCCGCCTGAGATTGACTTCAGAAAAATACAGCACATCAAGGTGGATAAAATTAGGTGGTTCATATCAGCAGGGTGTTTGGGGATTACATCAGTTGCACGATAGCGCTTTGAAGCTCTCTACTCACTCGGTCCTCTTGGGGCTCGAAGCAGTGGCCTCTGGCCCTCATCAAGCCGAGGGAGCGCTGCTTGATGAGGTGAGAGTAGAGTACGCGTCTCCGGCCTTCGTCCCCAACATACCGCCAAGCGAGTGCTCCAGAGGCGTGGAAGATCGATCCGAGGAGAGATGTGCCCGCGCTTTTACCTCGTCACAGCGTTGAGGTGTTTTTGAAACCGTTTGCTCGTCCTTTCGACCACAGAGCCATCCTCGGCATTGCCAAGGGTACCGTGGCGGTGTCTGAAGGAGTTTACTATCTCCTTGTCAGGCGGCTCTCCCTCGGACTGCCGAGGGCCCGAGCGCACTGCTTCGAGGCAAAAGTAACCTAGACGAGTAGAACGGAGCTTCATAGCGCTACCAGACCCGAGATGTAATCCCCTAACCCATGACCGTTGGCGACATGGTCTTCTTCAATGCCTCTGAGCTACCCCACATGGTCATCAAGCTCAATGAGGCCCACAAGCACAAGCGCACCATTGTCACCACCTTCACCTGTGCCAAGATGGCCGACGTCCTTGAGCATCCCCCCGCCTTCTGCCTCCCTTGAATGCGAACCTGAAACGTACTGCCGGACCGGAGTTAGAAACTGCCGAGGGACAGGTCAATTGATAATACATTCCCGCAATGGACGGACAGCTTAGATGCTCTAAAGAAGGGGTCAGATTAGGGGGTCGGATTGGGGGGTCACATCGTTGCTGCAAACCATGGTCGGATTAGGGGGTCGGATTGGGGGGTCAGATTGGGGGGTCGGATTGGGGGTCCGGATTGGGGGGTCACATTGTCACCGCAAACAATGGTTGAAACAGGGGGTCGATTAGGGGGTCGGATTGGGAGATCACATCGTCGCTGCAAACCATGGTCGGAATAGGGAGTCACATTAGGGGGTCGGATTGGGGGGTCGGATTGGGGGGTTGGATTGGGGGGTCAAGTTGTCACCGTCAGCAACGGCTGGAACAGGGGGTCAGATCGGGGGGTCAGATTGGGAGGTGAGCTGATCAGAGTCAAGACCTGTGTTCATCATCACCGGGTGAGGTTCTACCAAGAGCCCACGGCCAACCTATCTTAAAGACTGGAATATGGCGGGATTGAAACGTGGGAGACGGTCGGGAGGAGGAGAATGCGCCAAGTGCAGCCGACAGTACGAGGACCTGCTGGACCACATCCGCAAGAAGCACAGGGGTTCACGGTTCACGGAGGGCGAGGTGGATGGCACGGGGCTTATGGCTTGCACATGCGGGGCGGTATCATCCAATGCTCGAGGGCTGGCGCATCACCAGAAGCGAACGATGTGTGAGGGATTGGAGGAGACGAGGAGGACAGGCGCCGTGGTGCCAAGCACATCACCCCAGCCTGCACCCGACTCGGATGCCGTCTCAGACATCGACAGCTTCCCGTCAAGCCATCACTCGAGGGCCACGCATGTATTCGACACACAGCCTTCACGGGTGCTGGACACGCCTCACGAGCACAGCGAGGACATGGCGATGCTGGATTGGGATGCGGACCACGAGATGAGTGGTGACGAGGAGGAAGGACTCGACATTCCAAACGGGCACAGGACAATGACCAACACCAGCCGACGGGAGGTATCCCAACCTCGGACCCTGAGGTCTACGACTGCAAGACCGGCCAGGAGCAGTGTGACCGTCCCACCACCAGCCTCATCTCTGCCCCAGCCCTCACCCACCTACACGTCAGCATCCCCTCAAAGGACTCCACCGCCTCCATCCACTCCTCCACCTGACTCCCCACTCCACCGCTTCCTCTCGCTTGGGGACCTGCCCACTGTGCACAAGCCGTTGTCGGCGCCATCAGTCGGGGTGTTTGCTGGATGTGTAGAACGCCTTGCTGAAGCCTTTATGGCTGAGCCGGGGGACGACACCGTCTTCAACATCCTTGCCCTGCCCAAGGCTGGACTTGCTCCGAGACTCAAGCAAGGGCTGAAGGCCAGGCTGGAGCGGTACCCCCGAGTAGACTGGCCAAGGCCCGAGCCGTGTGATGAGATGGCACGACACCCAGGGCTACGACAGCTGTCAAGGATGTGGAGAAGGGACGGCTGGGCAGTGCAGCCAGGCGGCTTGCTGGGACGGCTGCGGTGGCCACCGTGGACAACGAGGTGGTGGCCACGCTGCAAGACAAGCACCCGGCAGGGACTGAGGACCCATTCGGCGTGACCGATGGCCCAAGCTCAGGGGACATCCCCTCGGAGGAGATCATGGCCGCCTTCAAGACCTTCAAGCCGGACACCTCACCAGGCCTATCGGGATGGACTCACCACCTCCTTGCCACCGCTCTACGGGTGCCCGCCTTCCTCAAGGCTATCCACACGCTCACGGGTCTCATCATGGCCGGGACAGCTCCCGGGCAGGCGATGCTGTGTGCTAGCAGGCTCACACCGCTGCGCAAGCCAGATGGTGGCCTCCGCCCCATTGCTGTCGGGGACATGATCTACAGGCTCGCGACCAAGGCCATCATCCGGCACTCCAACCGACGTGACTTCCTGCTGCCATACCAGTTTGGTGTTGGCAGCAAGGGAGGGGTGGAGCCGGTAGTAAGGGCAGTTGAACGTGCTCTGGAGGGCAACCTGGACCGACCGTACACACACCTCACCTCGCTCGACTTTAGCAACGCATTCAACACTGTCGACAGGAGGGACATAGCCGAAGGGCTCCGGCAGTACGCTCCCATCCTCTATCGGGCTGGGAGATGGGCATACAGCTGCACTTCCAGCCTTGTGCTCAGCTCGCCGGAGGGGAGACACATCATCACCTCGGCGCAAGGTGTCAGACAGGGGGACCCGATGAGACCGCTCATGTTCTCGCTCGGAATACGCTCACTGCTGCGAGACCCAGACCGACTCATCCTGGCCTACCTCGACGACATCTATATCCTCAGCCCGGATGACAAGGCACTGGAGGAGACGCTGGCCTTCTTCGATGAGAGGCAGCCATCCATCCGCCTCAACCCGACCAAGTGCAAGTCGCTCGCCCTCGAGGACATCCGCACCAACGGCCTGAGGATGCTAGGGACATGCGTGGGAGCACGCGCTGCCATAGAGCAGTTTCTCCAGGAGAAGATCGACCACGAGGCTGCTACCGTCGCCAAGCTCATCAACCCGCCCCACCAGCACGCCCTGCTTGTCTTACGGGTTTGTGTTCAACAGAACTTGCGACACCTGCAGCGCTCCCTCAAGTCAGACGACCTAGTTCACCTCTGGGACAGGCTTGACACCACCCTGCGAGAAGCCGTGGCCAGGATCCGAGGCCTCCCACGCCCCACGGACCAACTAGACGCCGCAGTCATCTCCCTACCGATCAAGATGGGTGGGCTCGGCATCCTGTCCTACAAGACGGTTGCACCCCACGCCTATGCCGCAGCGTCAGAGGCTGCCGACACCACTCTAGCCCCCATTCTCACTGACATTGAAGGTATCGAGAGAAGTATGCCGAATGGGTGATCCGAGGTCCCCTAGTGGCTATGGTGGATGAGATGACTGTCCCACAAATAGACAGTGAGCCGCAGGGCGTTCTGGTGGTAGAGGATGGTGCACCAGCACACACAAGCAAGGTTAATGGCCGGGCAAGGAAGGAGATGGGGATCCAGAACCTCTCTCATCCCCCTTCTTCACCCAATCTCAACCCCACTGAGGCCATGTGGAGGACCCTCAAGCTGCGGGTGAGCGCTATACGACCCAGAGCAACCACCCTTGATAAGCTGTGGGCACAGATATGCAAGGTCTGGGAGGAGATAGATATCGACTCTATCAATGAGCAGGTAATGTCAATGCCGGCTCGTCGCCTGGACGTTATCAAGATGAAGGGTTGCGGCACTGGATGGTAGCTACTACCTGACACTAGCTCGACTTGTGTTAACTGTACAGGCAAAATGAGAATTCCCACTTCGCCTGGAGCTTCTCGCTCTCTTAACCCGGAAGGTGACACACCCCCTCGAGAAGTGCCGGGCGATGTGGCACATGGCCCACACCCCCTAGGGTGGTGCCCTCTTGGCTCGCACCCCCTGTAACCTGCGTTCGAATTCGCCTTTTGCTTTCTCTCAGGCTCGAACCGCCGACCTGTCGGCCTCGCTAACGCAGCGGTAGGCTCCGACTGTTAGTCTGTTAACTGTACAGGCAAAATGAGAATTCCCACTTCGCTTGGAGCTTCTCGCTCTCTTAACCCAGAAGGTGACAACTTGTCATGACGCCGACCCTGCAGAAGAGTGGTTAGGAGAAGTGCCATGGAGCTGACGGACCATTTGAACTGCACTGAGCAACAAGAGCGGCGTCAACGTCCACGACGAGCAACGCCCACACGGCGGTCGTGAATTTGAGCACGGTGAGGATGAGACGGTAGCTGGCCATCTCGAATAGTTTGAGGTGCTGGAAAGTGGTTTTATTGTCGGGCTTATTGAGACAGCTTAGCATGCAAGTACCCCGAGTACCCGCCACTAGTCTGTCGACTACTTATAGGACTCTGTAAATCGGACAGCACAATGATCTTGTCTGCTCCGCCGTAGTACTTGTACAGTCTTCCGCTTTTGGAAGAGGACTGCATCACAAGGAGGCCGTAGATGATGTCTGTGGTACCTAGGAAATTCTGCCCAGAAGCGTCGCGGTAGCCGTCTCGACGTCTGCAACGTACGCCGCCTGGTCTGGGCCTGGCTGCACCGATCGGGGACAAAGCACAGCAGACAGGAAACCACGTGCTCCACGGGAGCTCAAGGCTCATACATCGGCTGGAATGTCACTTAAACTCCTCCAGCGCGCACAGCCCAAGGAGAGTGTACCAGCTGACTTTGTTAAGCAAGCAGGGCCTCTTCGCAACGCAAGGCGACAGCTATCGTGATGTCTTCTCGCCGCACACAAAAAGCGATGCGATGAGCACGACGAAGAACATAGCAAAGTTCGGAAGGAAAAAAGGGAACCGAATAGACGTCAAGTTGAGAGAGCACTGAATCTTGAACCTCCGGCGCACTGCTACATATGCTGCCGGCTAATTCCAGATGCCAAAGCCCTGGCTCCGGAGCAGATCTCCCAGGGGAGAGGAGTGCGCAAGTCTAATTTCGGTCGCTTGGTGATCGGGAGCTGCCGGCTACGTCCGCCCCTGCCAAACCCGTGGGGCCGCTGCTGGGCTCCACAGATAATCTCTGAAACGACCAAGGTTGCCGAGCATGACGTTGTCGTCCGTATCCAGCTATGCCATAGGTGTGCATGGCACCCTCCATGTTGGTGACGGCATCGTGGCCGCTCTCTTCGAAATTCACGCCCATGGCGCTGTCTTTCTTGTTGCGCAAGAGGTGCTCGACGAGTCACCTGGGCACGAACTCGCTGGCACTGATGACCGGTGGCGGCACATTGGCGAACACGTCCAAGTAGCTGCGGCGGATGGGCGCACCTGCCGGCAGGCGCGTTACGCGCAGGGCGTCGGAGTGACCGGCCAAGGGCTCCAGTGGCACGGTGGGACGCTTCTGCGTCACCATGAAGGTATCGTCGTGGGCGGCCATTGCTTGAAGAGGATGCGCTGCGCCTGGGGGCTGTCCGGATTGAGTTGAGCTCGAGGAATGGAGGTGTCCGATGCTCGTTACCGGATGATGGATCGAGACTGAATCACCCATTCGGACGCGGCGGTAACAGGGGGACCTAGGGCTCGTCAATCGATTCTTGAGACTCGCCGGATCCGGGAAGCGTCGGAGTTTGTGCTGAAGATGGTGAGCAGGTCCGGGGTAATCCGTCGAAAAGTGAGCACGCATACACTGACCACAAAGCATTTCAATGCGGCTCAAGGGGCCGCACCGGAGTCTGGTAGGAGCCGAACTGAGCAGCTCGTCTCGATCGTTGCGATTAGCGGTATTGATCAGCCTCTTGGGCTCCAGGTTACCAGCCATAGCGGTACAGCGGTTATCCGCCGAAAAAGTGGGCATGCGTGTAACACTGGCCACAGGCATTTTCAAATGGCCGCACAGGAGTGTGATGGGAGCCGAACTGAACAATTCGTCTCGATCTAGCGGTATTGATCAGCCTCCTGGGCTCCAGGTCACACTGCCATAGCGGTGCATCGTATGTGCGCGCAAGTACGTACACCAAATCTTACGGGCACCTCGGGTGTGATCGACTCGGAGGCAGAACGGACACGAGCCCCTCTTCGAGGTCATATGCTAACGCCCGGTCCACGGAGAAGCATAGAGTCATGCACCAAGACAGGCCTGGACAAGAAAGATTGCGATGCACCACAGCGTTGACGCGGTGTTGACGTTCATTGTTTAAGTGTTGGGGAGCATACAGCAATGGTCCCTGGGCGGCGCTCGCATGGCCTACTATTCAGCAGCCAAAATGATATTTATTAGCGGCAGTACTGAACCTCGGGATGCCGTCTTCAAGGCGCGGTTGCACCACTTCCGACCCCACAACTCAATACTTCAGCATACGGATTGACTGCGTTTGCCCTTACCAAGCCATAGAACATGATTCTGAACGCCATCACCCTGTTGGCCTGGTTTGGCAACCTTTGCCTCGGTGAGTAGCCCCTCATGACTCGGATAGCACGGGTGACTCATGGTGTAGCCGCCTCCGTTCCAAGGATTGGCTTGTTCAGACGTCAAAGCGGGACCATCTCCATCCCAACGGCTTGTGAGAGCACCTGCAGCAACTTCATCTCAGTCTGGAATGCCTGCAACGAAAACGAGTCTACCTCTGCTTGCTCTGAAGTCTGCACAACCAATTATGAACAATGCCTTTCGTGTATCGCGGATGATACTCCCAACATCCCGCAATCCGAGCTCAGTACACTCCAGCAAGATTGCGATGACATCGTTCAGTATTGCGGGTCCACGGGGTGAGTGCTGGCTTGACTCGTATCACGGCTTCTCCAAAGCCGCCTCCACTCCAGGACCGTTCTATCTGCGTTACCAGCCCCAGTGCTTAGGATACAGTGGTACCACAACAGGCCCGACAACACCCGCACCCGCAGCATCGTCGACCCAAGCGTCTAGCCTCGTTGGCTCCCAAGCCCAAGCCCAATCCTCGGCCCACATCACCGCTTCGCCAACCCCAGTGGTAAGCCCGTTAATTGAAACCACATCCCCAAATGCCAGAGAGACCATCACACCGGTTTAGCTTTTGTTCCGGCCCCTATATCCCTCTCCCTGATCGTTGATCGGTGTAGATGCAGCCACCAAGCGGGCTGTATCTTGACTTCTGAAACAGTTTCTCCGAGCGCATGCTGACCCATAACCAGCCGGAGCCTGTCTCCTCCGCTACCCCTACCACCTCGCACTCCAAAGCTTCCTCGCAGTATTCTCTGAGCGTTATGCCGGCTCTTTTGGGCTTGGTCGGCATACTCTCTGGAGCAGCGGCGGTGCTCTGCGGAGCATCGACACCAGCTGAGGCGGCCCCTGCCACGCAGTCATTCATTCAATCTTGTAGGGGGCGAGAACGGAAGTCATGCTCCGCGGGTTGGTTTATTCCGGTAGGAAATGACGATATACTTGTATTAATGTCGCACGTCTTCGTTGATGTCCATGTCCACAGTGATTCAGACAAGATTTGTGGGTGAATAGCGCCTGCCAGTGTCTGGTCTACAGTGGTTTACTGTGCTACAAATGCCTTAATGTATGATCTTGAGTACGGCAGAGGCAGAGGCGCAGCTGTTTGAGCGTCATTACGAGTTTATCAGAAGCCAACGCCTCGGTGGCAATGGAGTGGCGCTAACGAAATCGCGCTAGCGGGAAAGGGGTGTTGCTGAAAGGTCGATGACGCAGTAGACAGTTTCCAGATACTCCTTCTCCAACCGGGGGGATTGCTGTTTCGCTGCCGCAAGCCGGCGTTAGAGCATCCTTGCTAGGCAGGTAAATGGCCGTGACCTCGTATTTGACTTCGGCCAGCTCTGCTCGGTGGGCGACTGGCCAACGTTATGGCCCGGCAGTGGGTACGCCTGCTCTTCTGGGGTGGAGAGGTCCATGCCTGACCGGTTGTCAGTGATGACGGCAAGGGCCCAACCAATGATGCGCTTGACACACCTTATTAATCGGTGACACGCTTTCACCCACCGGTGTTACGAACGCAGTGGGGAATGCGTCGATTTCGACCTGCTCGAGCTGCTCTGTTATACCTCTGCAGATTGTTAAGTGCGCCGCATAGATGCGCAGCTGCACGGTCCTCATGCGGTGCTGTGCACACTGCCACTGCTCGAGCATGCTGACACTCCCCCTCGAGATCGATCGTTCCGTTTGCCTCGTGGGATCTCGTTCTTGGTGAAACGAGACGTCGCTGGCGCTCCTCGATTCGTTGGAGGTCTTGACATGTTCAACATCCGGACACAGGCTGCGTGCGCTGGTGCCGGAAGTGACTTGGTTAGCACATCTGCCTTCTGCGCCTTTGACTCGATGTACGCAAGTTGTATCATCCCCATATCGACCCACTCGCGTATCTGGTGGCGCCGGATTGCAATATGCTTTGTTCTCGGGTGTGAGGACGGCTTCTGAGTGAGTGCAATCGCGCCTTGATTGTCGCAATGAAGAGTTGTGATCGGCTGACGGTATCCTAGAGTCTCAAGTAGCTCTCGCAGCCACATGATTTCTCTGCCAGCTTCGCTGATTGCAATGTATTCGGCTTCTGTCGTCGATGCCGATACTGTCGCCTGCCGCCTTGAAGACCACACGATCGGTGACTCGTCCAGTTCGATTATCCATCTTGTGGTCGATCTTCGTGTCTCTTTACAGCCAGCCCAATCCGCGTCGACCCAACCCTCGAGTGGCCCCTTGCCTTTGCCACCTAAGGTGAGCCCGACAGTTCTCGTGTTTGACAGGTATGCCACGACACCTAGAGCCATCTGCCACAGATGTTCGGTTGGTCGTGCGACCTGTCGAGCGAGGAATGATGCTGCAAAGCTGATGTCTGGTCTAGTGCACCCTGCAACCCATTGCAGGCACCCGACAATTTCTTGGAAAGGTGTGAGCGGAGCCGTTGGCGACTCCTCCGCCCAGGTCATCGTCTTTCCTCGATCCAATGGTAGCGGTGTCGCCCTCGGTCGATGTCCAGGAAATCGCTCGATGACTCGCTCAATGTATGCGGGCTGGGAGAGCCAAATCTTCTTTGCTTGTCTGTCACGGCGGACCTTCATCCCTAGGATGGTCGACACCTCCCCCAGCTCCGTGATCTTCCAGCGTCGTGCGAGTCCCTTCATCACCTCGTTGATCTCTGCGTTGTTTGAGCCGTCACGATGATGTCGTCCACGTATGCTAATAGCAGCGCTGGTCCTCGGTCCTTCGAGCCGGTCCTGTAGTACAGGCCCCAGTCTGATTCTGTGCGTTTGAATTCCAACGCCTCGAGTCCTTTTCCCAGCTCGATCCACCAAGTCCTGCCGGACTGCTTCAAGCCATACAATGATCCAAGGAGCCGAAGGGCATCACATCCCGTCTTGGGTCTCACGCCCTCCGGATACTCCATATAAAGCTCGACATCGAGCTTGCCATTGAGGTAGGCGCCCTCAACGTCCGCTTGCCACACCTCAAGGTCGTTCGTTGCCGCTATGGTCAGGAGCAGTCGGAGCGATGTGGTTCGACTGACTGGTGCAAACGTCTCCGCGTAGTCGACTCCCGGAACTTGTGAGAAGCCTTGTGCAACCAGCCTCGACTTATACTTGACCACGTTCCCGTCGGCGTCTGTCTTTACTTTGAAGACCCACTTGCAGCCGGCAGCCTTTCTTCCTTCGGGTAAGGACGTTTCGATCCAAGTCCCTTTCGACTCGATGTTCTTGATCTCTGACTCCATCGATGACAACCACTTGTTGCTGTCTGGTCCTGAGAGCGCCTCACGCACCGTTCTTGGCTCTCGCATAGATCCGTCGCTGACAATCGCCATCTCCGACGCCAATCCAGCGAATCGGTTTGGTGGTCTGATTGGCCTTCCCATCTTTGTCCTTGGTCCCTCAAACGTGTCGACTAGTTCCCCTTGCTCGACTGGAACATAAGCCCATCGCTGTCCAACTGGTATGCGATGACTCGGTACGGGGATGCGTGACCTTGGCTGACTGGCGGTAGTCTGCCTCGTCCTCTCGACGTCTTGCACTGCGGACCGAACCAGTGCTCGATCCCGTTCTTCTGAAGGGTCAGGCCGATCATTCGTGTCCCTAACTGGGGATCCCTCTTCGGGTGGGGAATTCTCATCCCCATCATCGTCCTCGACTCGTATCTCGAGGACATCCTCTGGTTGCTTGATGGACTGAACCGGGGGTTCCTCATTCGGTCTTCTTGGTAAGTGTTGGACTTCACGGGGGCCTTCACTGCTGCCCCCCTCGACAAACCGTACATCTCGTGAATGTACGATTGCGCCATCTCGGTCTCGCCGAATGATCCATCCGCTGATGGTCTCGCTCTGACCTAGGAGGATTCCAGACTCGCCTTTCTCGATTGACAAGTCGTTCTTGCGTCGCACTTCTCTCGGCACCTGTACAAAACACCGCTGGCCGAACCGGTGGACGCTCTCGATTCCGCTGCCTCGTCCTGTGAGTTTTGTCCAAGCCGAGGGATTCTTCGCTGAAGTCTTCATTAGGATCACCGCAGCGTAGCGTGCCGCGTATGACCAGTAGGTGGAGGGGAGTTTCGAGTCAACTAGGAGGGATGCGGTCATCTCCTTAAGCGTGCGTACCATCCTCTCGGCAGCTCCGTTGAGCTCAGGTGTGTATCGTGGCGAGGTGTAATGTTGAATTCCGGTAGTGCGGTACCACTCGATCGCCTCTCCGCTGGCGAACTCGGTGCCGCCGTCGGACCTGATCACCCGCACCCTGTCCCCAAGCTGTCGCTCGAGCTTGGTGACTGCTTCTTTTACCACGCGCATTGCCTCTGCCTTTGATCCAATGGGCACAGAAAAGACAATGCTGCTCGACCGCTCGACCCCGACAAATAAGTATCGGTGGCCATCCACTGACGTGTCCAATGGGCCCGCAAGGTCGATATCGAGTCCAATGCCACTTGCGCCACCTCGCAATCGCGGTGCTTCGCCGTCCTTGGGGTATCGCTCGATCTTGGCTCGGAGACATACGTCGCACTGGTCGGTGCGGAAGGGATCCTTGCGTAAATCCTAAAAGGAACCATTCAGCTTCCCGTCCTTGGCCAAATCGAGTAGCCTCGACCTTCCAATGTGGCCAAGTCGCTGATGCTCTTGCTCCAGGATGCCCTTCCCTTCGCTGCAAATGCCAACGGCAAGTGCAAGAGGCTCGACCGTTCCAAGTACTGTCGTCCACAATGGTCCATCCTTCTGCAAGGTGAGTCGCTCTGTACCTCGCTTGATCGTTCCTCCGCCGTCACGCATGTCGACGGTCCAGCCGTGCTTGAGAAGACTTGATAGCGATAGCAGGCTTACTCTTGAAGCGGGAACGGAGTATACCTCGTTCAACGTGACTAGACGTCCGGATCGTAGTCGGATTTTCATGCTGCCGACTTCGTTTGCCTTCATGGACGCTGTCTTGTCCGCAAGGCCAAATGTCTTTGGTACCTCGAGCTTGCAGACGTCTCGAAGCAACTCACGACGAGCCGTTACGTGGTGCGTCGCCCCACTGTCGACCACCCACATCGGCTCGACCGGTTTGCCGGCGACTAGGATCGAGTCCAAGGTGAACAACGCGTTGTCTGTCCAAGGGTTTGATTCGAGCACCTCCTCATCAGGCCACTGGATGGGCTCAAGCTCGTGCCCATTATTGACGATCTTCATCTGCGGCTTGCTCGAGTCGACGCCGGTGGTCAAGCCGACCCATGACTCGTGTTCGTCGAATAAGGCCCGGGAGAGCGAGATGCGCCCCTCTTCCTTCCCGGATTCTCGGCTGGTCCATGTATCCGTGTTTCGCATGGAACCTCGGCGTCCACGATGATGACCTTTGCCACCTCGCACGCCTCCCTGCCGGTCACTGCCGCCTCTTTCCTTCGAGCGGCAATCACGAGCATAATGGCCACTCTTGTGGCACTCGTAACATTCGACCTTCGACATGTCGATTCGGCGCTCCTTGCGCCCTCGCTCCGCGGCCTCCCGTGTGATCCTTGGCTGGCCCGATGTGGCCAGGATGGCACCACCCCGTGGTGCAGTTGATCGGGCAAGAGGGCGAGCCTTGCGGCGTGCCGATTCAGCGTTGTACTTTGACAGGACCAGCGGCCAATCGCGGTCCTTCTCGGCCACGGCATTGATCTCGGCAATGACAGGGCGGTATGACTGTCCAAGGATCGTTCCTACAAACATCGACGCTCGTTCGTGCGATGTGTGCTGGATCCCGACAAGCCTCGCATCCATGATCAACCTCGAGAACAGCTCCACATGTGCCGCCATTTCTTCCGACGTCGCGTCGTCATCTAGGTCGAGTGAGTAAAGCTTCCTTCGAACCTCGCGTTGGTTCTCGACGATGTTGAGTGCGTGCAGGTGTTCACAATACGCCCACATGTCCGCGGCTGACTTCAAGTCGTCCAAATCGAGCTTGATCGCCAGCGAGACCGACGCCTTCAACATTCCCTGCGCCTTACTCTCCCTCTTCTGCCACTTCTCCCATTCCTTCTTCTCCTCAGCCGTCATGGCATTTCCCGAGACAGTCTCGGAGACCTCCGGCATCGCCGAACCAGCTCGAGCGTTCCTTGCAGTTACCGTCCCTGTTGCTCCAGGCCCTCGGTTGATCCATCTTGCCCGGTTTGGCTCGCGATCAAGCCCCAGTGCCGCGTTCCAACAGTCGGCCAGCTGCAAGGCTACCTCAATCGCCGCCCGCCAACCTGCATAGGTCTAAGGATCATGCGTGAGCTTGGGGATATCGGTGGTGGTGACGGTGGTGTTTGACATGGCGAGAGAGAGGGTCTATGGTGAAGGAGACAGAGGGTACAAGGTAAACAGGATGGGTCTCACTCAGACCAAAGTTGCCTCGCTAGCGCAGCGGTAGGCGCAGACTCTTAATCTGTCACGAACGCAGTGGGGAATGCATCGATCTCGACCTGCTCGAGCTGCTCTATTATACCTCTGCAGACTGTTAAGTGCGCCGCATAGATGCGCCGCCGCACGGTCCTCATGCGGTGCTGTGCACACTGCCACTGCTCGAGCATGCTGACACTGATTCGTACGCAAGTGTTGTCGGCCGCAACAGTTGTGATGTTAAAACCAGGTCCCTGATCGCTTCCCCACTGCGGAGGGTTAGAACCCCCGCAGAACAACAGGGTGACCTCGTAGTTGTTGTCCGGGGTGAGAGGAAGCATGGCGCTGGCTGCCGATGCGGGGTACACGCGGGGGGCGTATGGCATATCCGGCAGTTTGAACGTCACTTGGGATGTGTAGTTGAGGAGAATGGTCGACAGATTGGCCTGCATGAACAAGAGTCCAGACGGCATCAACCAGGTGAGGGCGTATAGGTTGAGGGGTAGTGTATCGGCGAGGAATTGGAGTGGAACTGCTTGGCCCGCGCCCCGTGGCGGGAAGAACTCATACGTCGGATTGTCTTGGGTTGCAGTGTTGACGTACCCGCCGAGCGTGTCCCCGCCAATAACGATCAACGTGCCATCCTCCAGGACTTCTACCATGGGGTAGAACCGCCTTCCGGTCATCTGGAGCCAGCCTCCAGTATCTGGTGCCGAGGTGTTAAATGAAGTCTCTCCTTGCAACCAGTTACATGACTCGTCACTGCAAGGGTTGAGCATGCGAATGGCCGTGCCGCCGTCAGTGTCATCATAGGCTCCGGCACTGGAGGTGGCGACCCCGTTGGTCGTGTAGGCTGAAATCAATCAGCACGATGGAGGCAGACGTCGGATCGTAGACGTACGCTGATTACCCCCAAACACGACCCATGTCCCGTTCCCCATCACGGCGCCCCCAGCACAAAACGTATTCGAGTAAACATCCATGGTCCGGTCTGGAGCGCTCAGCATCTGAGGGTCAAAGTCGGGTCTCGAGTCACGCACAAGTGTTGGCATCTGGGTCGTACTCGGCCCCCCAAGCCGGATGGGTGCCGTACTTTCCCGTGACGTTGACCGGGTTATTTTCAGCCTTGTCGAGGACGTACACTTTGCCGGATTGCGAGAGAAACATCTGCAGCAACAGAAATTGCGGAGAATAACATCCATGAGCTGCCAGCGTTCCCCTGGTTCGACTGCTTCGGAGCCCGCTCTGACTTACCATCTGAGCCGAGATACCTGTGTCTCCCACTTCCTGGAACTGGAGGGCCATCGCGCCGTTCGAACTTCGCTCGAGGGACTGCCGCGGATGTGTCGGAGTCACCTTCGCTAGCGACTGTGGAGCCAGAAGAAGGAGAAGTGTGACTGTCGGTAAGTTTGTGCCTGAGGGGGCAGCGTGCAGACTCCACGAAGTCATAGTTAATGTGGTTGGATTGGGTTCCTGGGGCAAAATAGATTGGTGAATGAGATCGACTTGGCAGGCAATGTTGTGGGGGGTGAGGGCCAGGGAGGGGAGTGAGATGAAACGTCGGATGCGATAGGCAGCGTGGAGTAGAGAATGTTTGAATGAAGAATGCTTTGACCTTCCTGCGCGCGGTGGGCGGTGCTCGATCTGCAGTCGGCATCAGGACCGTCCGGGCTTGCTGAAACACCATACGAACTGGATCGGACAGGGAAAAGCCTGGAGGGAGTGCTTTCAAAATGGACCTGCGTTGGTGGCCCAATTGCCGTCTATCAGCGATATTAGACTTGAGGTCGGTGATCTACCCGTCCCAGTGGATGGAGAATAAGAAACTAAGGATGGGGTAGAGCGGGGAAATGGCTCGCTCTGCGCCGCAACACAAGTTAACGATGAGAGGCATGAACGTGAAGACCGGTAATTAAAATGCTGCAATGACGAGTTCCATGGATAATGAACGGTCGCAACTGAAAGCTGCGTGTTCAGAATGGCAAACGCGGCTTGACGGATCTGATCAACGCCCGGATGGTCGAGCTTGAGGCGATGCACTGCAGTAGCACTGCAGGATTCTCTATCGCGGGAGAGCTCGTCGCGACGATGGTGAAGGTTGTGCGGTCGGCTTAATAACACCGCCCCGGGACGGATACGCAGCGGTGAATATTCCCAACTATATTGGCAGGCACATCACCTATGCTGTGAAAGGCTTCACAAGTTTTAGAGGTTGGAGTACTCAAGCTCTATCTGCGGCAATACAGGAGACTTTGGGTTTGCATTGCGGAAGATGTCCATGGTATCATTGAGTGTGCCTTCCGCCAGTCTCCCCGTTTTGGCGCTGTTCCAAGAGGGTTCCAGCCTGATCGCAGGGTGGGTTGGCTTTCCCTGGGGTCGGAAATGGAAGCAAGCCACCAGGTTCTGCAGGCCGACAGACTCCATGCTGTTGAGCCTATTTGAGTTCCCATGAGAGCTACGGCCACTTTCTCACGACAGGATAATGCTGGCCGCGTGCCGTTTTCCGCAGAGGACAAAATAGGTTAAGGCACCGGTATCGACTGAACATGATTTGCTTTCCGCAGTTTTGCACACCATCCGCAGATAACAACGATGGAATTAGCCACACGGAGATTGCGCACCTCGGTTTTCGGGGCAGTGTAGAGCCGGCTCTTCGACGTACGCGCCTTTAGAAACCTAATCGAGCTCGCTGCTGAGGAAGCGAGAAGAGCACTTTCCCCAGTTGCTGTCGCTACTTGCATACCAGGCTACTCTGCACCGCTCACCGCCTCTCTGATATCATGGGATGGCCATATGCGGCCTCTTCGGTACAAGATGCTATGAATCCAGTGAAAGTTTCTTGATGGGATATGTGAACAGTGAGATTGACTCAGGTTTGTGGCCCGTGCATATCAGGCGCAGAAGGGTTAACATGTGCTGCAACGATGGAGTTCTAGGTCGCCTTACTTGACCCGAAACAGTATGTATTGCGAGTAACATCAAGGGATAAATGTCTTCGACGAGGCGTGCTTGAAGTGTTGGCCGCAGAGTATTGTTACACAATTCGCCGCTTTTCTTGAAAGCGCGGATGAACCGAGCGCCCACTTGCCAAGGAGACAATGGGGCTCATGTCCTTGCTCCTTTCTATGAAGCAGGCACCCCACCCAACATGTAGCTGACGGAACATGCATTCCGGGTGCCTGGGCCGGCTGCGCCCCTTTTTTCCCTTTCGCGGTCGGTACAGTACGACATGCTCATGCTCATTGATGTGTACCAGACATACAGCCTTTGACGAGCAGGTGGGCGTCGCAACGAGCGCGGGTCGTGTGGGCCCTGGGGTCTGGGGTGGTTCAGCACCGAGACTTTACGGTAAAAATCGTGTTTGAGGGCAGAGAGATGACCCAGGAGCCTTGTGTCCCATCGCGGAAGAGTAGACTGTCCCCATCGTCGTCACGATACAAAAGGAGTCAGAGGAGCCCATCCATTTTTACAACTCTACCAGTCGCACCATTATCTAAACGCAGCCGCTCATTGCTTGAACCTCATCGATCACTACTGCAGTATCAATGCTTCGCTCGCTCCTCGCCGCCGTTCTGCTCGGCGTACTTCTGCCCGTGACTGTGGCAGCCGGGGTCGCGCCCTCGGCCTCCGCCAGCGCCAGCGTCAAGCCGGTGTGCTTCGTGAGCGGATATCTCAAATTGTCACTGCAGAGATGGTGCGAGGTGATCTGTCGCTGACACGACCGGTGTAGTGGGCATGCCCGATCTCGCAGGACAACAAGAAGTTCGTCTTCAAATTCGGCAACACGACGAAGACCGCCTACTACGACTGCCAGTGAGCCCTTTCGTATATTAGGACAGGCGATGCCGGCTGATGCAGAACGACGCCCCTCTAGCTACGTGACGTCATCTAAGAAGACGGACTCGATCGACTGCTTCTACAGCCCCACCACGGGAAAGCTTGATAAGGTCGGGAGCGACTTGAGCTGCACCTTTGACCCGGTCCGTACAAATACGGCCTGAAAACTCAGGTATCATCGAGAGTGAGCTGAGTGACGCTTCAGGCCCCCCGTGGGTGCTGCGGCGTCGGCTGCAACGCGGGGGACAAAGCCGGCAAGTTCTTCCAGCAGCTCACTCCGGCGAGGAAGTCGAGGCGCGAGCGCGAGAGGATCACAGCTCTCCAGTGGCGCCCTCCGAGGCACGAGTGAGCGGCTCGACGTGGTAGCATATCGGCCTCATGCGCTGTTTGCACCTCATCGCATCGAAACCCGATCCCGTCGCCATCACCCGTGTAAAAAAAAAAACCCTTGCCATTGTCTCACGAGCGTGAACAATCCACGTCTGGAGCAAAACGGACATTTTATCGTCTCTACTCTATACAAAGACCAGTTTGTCATCTGTAGTCGGCCTCACGGACCATAATGCAGCTCCGCCTTGGTCATCGTTTTATACATCTCCGATCCCAACATCGTTGTTTCTCGTAGAGCTATTCATCTCGATGGACTTTGCCACCTGGTCCCTTCGAGGCGTTGAGCGTCCACCATCCACGGAAGGGGAGCGCAGAAGTCGCCCCCATGGTAGTGGCAGAGCAATGAGGCTCCCGACTCTGGATTCCCAGGCGGAATGACCGAATCAGGAGTGAGGTGATGCCAGAAGATGGAGAGTTTTGACTCTATGAGATTCCCGGGCTATCCGAAGCTGTTTTCGCGGAAAATGAGACGTGTAACGTTTCTGAGAACGAGAGTTCCCACCCGATGAGCCAGCACTGTCTCGCAGCGGCGCTTCTTACTGTACCCCTTCCCCGAGGTTCGAACTCATCGCAAGAGCGTTTCGTTTCGTCTCGGAACAAGTCATCCCCGTGGGAAGCGGCGGGTCCTGATGGGACCCTCAGTAAAAATTCAAATGGGAAAGAACAGCTTTTCAATGCTGCAACGAGTGGGCATCTACGCTGTGCGGGTGTGGGACAGGGTCTCGACGATGACCGCTGACAAAGTTTGACGATGCGGTGGTGCAGCACTCGCTTTAGCGAGTGTAAACTGTGTAAACTTCCGCTGCCGCGGATCTGGATCGACGCTGGCGCCACTTAGGGGGTTAGGGGGTGCCTAACGTGTCTGTCTCTGGTCTACGGGGTTCTACGATGGTATGAAAGCCTTATAGCTCAAAGCTGCGGACCCTCGCCTGTAAAAGCAAAGGCTCAACCGTTTGAGCACCAGGTTGTATGTCCCTCGTGTCATTACCCGTTTCCAGGAGGCAAAGACCTTGGTGGTGCTGCCGTTCATCATGCCGCCGAGGGAGAGGACAATGGGGTGGAACGGGAGATTGCGGGTTGGGCGGTGGCGGACGTTGTTGTTGGCGATAGAGTCGAGGTACTTGTTGACCAGGCGGGAGGGGTTGTTGTCGTGCTCCGGGAGGCTGGTGGCGCCGGAGTCTTTGGTAGCGAGGGAGACAACTGTGAGGTCATACTCTGCGTTGGCTAGCCCGGTGGCCTGGGACCCAAGTGAGAACCTGGATGTCGTTACGCCTGCTGGTTTGGTGGCCGAGGGGTTCGAGTCTGACTCGGGTACCAGGGGTGGATGCGAGGGCCTGTCCGATGATGCGCTTGGCTCCTTCGTGTCGGGCCACACGCCACGGCTTCCTCTGGAGGCAGGCCTCGGGGTGTCCAAAGAAGTTTGCTTCTCCGCAGTTGGTGCAGTGCACCTCTCGCTCGCCAGCGAGAGTGCGTAGCTGCAGCGCTGCGGCAACCTCAAAGTCAGTGAGGCGGAGGGACGGCTGGAATGGTATGGCGGTGAGCCAGACTCTACCGAGCTTGGAGGATGCCTCGACAACCGCCTTGGCCTGCTCTGGGGTCAGCGAGCTACGCAGGGCCTCCTTGCTTCCCTCAAAGATCTCCTGGCAGCGTTGGTGTTGGGTGGTAAGTTGGGTGCTGGCCGGGAGGGTTCCGGGGGTGAGGATGGGGGCTAGAGTGGTGTTGGCAGCCTCTGACGCTGCGGCGTAGGCGTGGGGTGCTACCGTCTTGTAGGACAGGATACCTAAACCGCCATTCTTGATCGGCAGGGAGATTACCGCGGCATCTAGCTGGTCCGTGGGGCGTGGGAGGCCTCGGATCCTGGCCACAGCTTCTGAAGGGTGGTGTCAAGCCTGTCCCAGAGGGGGACGAGGTCGTCGGACTTGAGAGCGCGCTGCAGATGCCGCAAGTTCTGCTGCACGCATACTCGCAGAACAAGCGGGGCGTGTTGGTGCGGCAGATTGATGAGCTTGGCGACGGTAGCAGCCTCATGGTCAATCTTCTCCTGGAGAAACTGCTCCCTTGCCAAGTGTGCTCCCACGCATGTCCCCAGCATCCTGAGACCGATGGTCCGGATGTCGTCGAGGGCGAGTGACTTGCACTTGGATGGGTTGAGGCGGATGGATGGCTGCCGCTCATCAAAGAAGGCCAGCTGCCAGCGTCTGCTCTAGCGCCTGGTCATCGGTGCTGAGGATGTAGATGTCGTCGAGGTAGGCCAAGATGAGTCGGTCTGGGCCTAGGGTAGATGCCAGGTCTCTGAGTAGAGAGCGTACACCGAGCGAGAACATGAGCGGTCCCATCGGGTCCCCTGTCGGACGCCTTGTGCCGAGGTGATGATGGGTCTCCCCTCAGGTGAGCTGAGCACAAGGCTAGAAGTGCAGCCGTATGCCCATCTCCCCGTCCGATAGAGGACAGAAGCGTACTGGCGGAGTCCCTCGGCTATGTCCCTCCTGTCGACGGTGTTGAACGCGTTGCTAAAGTCGAGCGAGGTGAGGTGGGTGTATGTCCGGTCCAGGGTGCCTTCCAGAGCACGTTCAACTGCCCGTACCACTGGCTCAGCTCCTCCCTTGCTGCCGACACCAAACTGGTACGGGAGGAGGAAATCACGTCGGTTGGACTGCCGGACGATGGCCTTGGTTGCCAGTCTGTAGATCATGTCTCCAACGGCAATAGGTCGGAGGCCACCGTCCCGCTTGCGCAGCGGTGTGAGCCTGCTAGCACACAACATCGCCTGTCCGGGAGCTGTCCGCAACAATGAGGCCTGTGAGCGTGTGGATCGCCTTGAGGAAGGCAGGCACCCGTCGAGCGGTTGCAAGGAGGTGGTGCGTCCGTCCCGATAGGCCCGGCGAGGTGTCTGGCTTGAAGGTCTTGAAGGCGGCCATGATCTCCTCCTCGGTTGGGATGTCTCCCGAGCTTGGGCCATCGGTCAGGCCAAACGGGTTCTCGGTCCCTGCCGGAGGCTTGTCTTGAAGGGCTGCGACCACCTCGCTGTCCACTGGCCACAGCATCCGTCCCCGCGAGCCTCCTGGCAGCGCTGCCCAGCCGTCCCTTCTCCACATCCTTGACGGCTGTCGTAGTCCTCGGTGTCATGCCATCACTCGGGTCGGGCCTCGGCCAGTCGACTCGGGGATACCGCTCCAGCCTGGCCTTGAGTCCTTGCTTGAGTCCCAGGGCAAGACCGGCCTTGGGGAGGGCAAGGATGTTGAAGACGGTGTCGTCCCCCGGCTCAGCCATAAAGGCTTCAGCAAGGCGTTCTACACATCCAGCAAACACCCCGGCTGATGGCGCCGACAACGGCTTGTGCACCATGGGCAGGTCCCCAAGTGAGAGGAAGTGGTCAAGTGGGGAGTCAGGCGGTGGGGCGGATGGGGGCGGCGGGGTGGATCGTGGGGGTACGGACACATAGGTGGGTGATGGCCGGGGAGGGGATGAAGTAGGCGGTGTGTTTGTCACGCTGCTCCTGGCCAGTCTCGCAGTTGTAGACCGCAGCATCCGGGCCTAGGATACCTCCCGTGGGCTGGTGTTGGTCATTGTGCTGCGCCCGTTTGGAATGTCGAGTCCTTCCTCCTCGTCACCACCTATCTCGTAGTCCGCATGCCAGTCCAGCATCGCCATGTCCTCGCTGTCCTCCTGAGGCGTGTCCAGCACCCGGGAAGGCTGTGTGTCGGATAAATGTATGACCCTCGAGTGATGGTTTGACGGGAAGCTGTTGATGTTCGAGACGGTGTCCGAGTAGGGCACAGACTGAGTCGATGTGCTGGGTACCACGCACTTGTCGTCCTCGTCTCATCCAAGCCCACACACATCGTTCGCTTCGGGGGTGCATAGCGTGTCTGTCTGGTCTACGGAGTTCTACGGTTAGGGGGTTACATCTCGGGTCTGATATCGCTATGAAGCTCTGTTCTACTCGTCTAGGTTACTTATGGCTCGAAGCAGCGCGCTCTGGCCCTTAGCAAGCCAAGGGAGAGTCGCCTGACAAGAAGGGAGTAAACACCTCCAGTCATCATTGATTTCCAAAGCTTGAGAGCGTCCCTAGCATCCGTTTCCATCGTACCGCCAAGGGAGAGGACAAAAGGCCTGAATGGTCGGTCCGAAGGTGCGTGTCAGCGTCGTTTCTAACTTGCCACAGCGTTGAGGTGTTTCTGAACGAGTTTGGTGGTTCTTTCGGCCACAGAGTCGTCCTCAGTGGCAGCCAGCGGGAGCGTGGCGGTCTGGGATTCTTGGGAGGCCAGGGAAACGATGGTGATGTCGATGTCTGCGCTTGAAAGGCCACTAGAAGCCGATCTGGTGATCCTTATGTCGTTCCTGCCTTGTGAAACGGTGATCAAGGGTTCTAGGCGAACCTGTAACCTTTCCAGCGTCGCTAGGGCAGTCCCAATCGTGAGTTTGGTCTGTTCAAGCCTTACCACGGTCCAGGGTGCTCTCCTGAAGCATATCTCCTCGTGTCCCAGCTGGTTTGGCGCTCCACAACACGTTGTTGATGGTGGTCTCCATAACACGTTGTTGAAGTCATGCGTCGACCACATCCAGTGATCGTGTGTCGACACTGGTCGGCTGTCGCCATGTTCCATCACCTCGAGGATACGCGTGTTTGCCGTCTTTGGTCTCCTGCCTTGTGTGGATTCCCTCGTGTGCGCTCATTACGGCTCCTGTGTGTTGTTCAGGTCCTATTCGGCTCCAAGTCGATCTAGTCCGTCGATCCGTCTTGATCGTCGTGGGCTACTTGATTGGATGGTGAAGTCGAAAGGCGGAACGTCCAAGTGACGACGAACCGCATGTTGAAGTCTTCTAGAGTTGAGAGTCGGTCGTTGGCTGACGATATCGCAGGCGGTTTTGTATAAGTATCGAGCTGGTCGACCATGTTTATCCTCTTCCCCAACAACCTTCCAATTTCCACCATGCCGTCTACTCGAGCGAACCCTCGTCGTCGTTCGTCCACACTTACACCCCCTCCCTGTCCTCTCGACGCCCAATCCCTCGGCATCGTCGCTATCCGCTCGTCCCCACTCGTCGGCTCGAACGATCCCATCTCGGCGAACATTCAACTCGCGGGTAACCCGCATATCGCTACTCCGACTCGTCCCGCTGGCACCAATCAATGGGCTGTTGTTTCTCCCAAGACTTCCGCTTCGTCGAACAAGATTGCCGGTCCGTCGAATGATATCCCCAAGAACGACAAGGCCGGCAAGACGGCGCTCCGTCGCGGCTAGGCTCGTACTCCAGCCCACATCTTGGTATGTCGTAGTGTTCTTTCCATATTTGCCTGCGCCGTCGTGTCTGATGAAGCTATGCTGATATTCTAGGCCAAGTATGGTCGTCGTGAAGGGTTCCGCCAGGTCCCGGCTGAACTCGCGTGCTCAAGGTGTCGGTGAGTCTAGCGTCGTCGGATGTCGACCGATCAAGGATAACGTTGACTATTCTTGTAGGAAGGATAACTTGACGTGTTATACCACGGGGATGACCAAGAAATGTTTCACTTGCTCGTCTCAGAGTTGTTCTTTCCTCCCCGAGCGACTCCCCTTCGATACCACCAAGTACCACGAGTTGCTTGGTAACCTCGAAGGTATTGCCCGGTCCTCTGGTAGTGAACGTATTACTCGCCTCCTCCTTGACTGTGCCCAGGACCTTCGCTCTCTCCTTTAGCGAGTGTATGTTGATGATGTGGCGTTGATTCTTTCTTGTTCGTCTCGTCCCGACTCCATCTCATTGTGCTGAGTGGCTTGTCGTCTCGATGTGCTGAGTGCATGTCGTATGAGACTGTCCTAGTCTCACTACCGTCGTTTCCTGGGGTTGCGTCCAATGTTGACTCCATTCGACGGCTTGTCGGGATATCGCATATGATAGTCGGCTATCAAGTCCTGCGCGCCCTCCAGGTTTGCCGTTGGCTCCCAGGTCGTTTGCTCGTCCGTCCCCTCGTAGCCTTTCCATTCCACGAGGTACTCCAACCGTCCTGTCCTCTTATTTCGTCGGCAGTCGACAATGCTGGACAACTCAAACTCCTCTCCTTCATCCGTGATCTCGACGGGGCCCGGCGGCTCCGCTGTCTGTCCGTCGAACCTTGGCTCTTGATAATATCGTAGAAGCGAGACGTTGAAGACGTTATGGATCCGGCTAGACACAGGTAATTCCAATTCGTACGCATCCGTCCCAATTCGTCGAATGACACGATACGGGCCTGATTGACGGATGTCCAGTTTCTTGGATGGCCTGGCGGTGTTGATGTTCTTCATGGACAGCATGACCAAGTCATTATCCTTGAATACGGGAGCCACATTTCTTTTCCTGTCGTAGTACTTGGCGTACTCCTTGTTTGCTTCGACGATATTCGTCTGACATCGTCGGTGCACATCCAAAATCGATTCCGCAATCCTGTGTCCTTCGGGTGACTCCGTCGCCTTGGTTTGCTGCAATTCCTCTACCCATCGTGGATGAAAGCCGTGGTTGGCAAAGAACGGCGTTGACTTTGTTGCTGAATGAAGCGAATTGTTGTATGCGAATGCGGCGAGGGACAGATGTTTTGACCAGTCGTCCTGTGAATATGAGACGAATATCCGGAGGTACCCTTCCAAGCTCCGGTTCACTCGTTCTGTCTGACCGTCGGTCTGAGGGTGGAATGCCGTTGAAAGTCGAAGGTCTACACCTAGTCGTCCAGTGAGGTAACGCCATAGTTTAGAAGTAAACTTGGATCCACGATCCGAGACGATTGTCGACGGAAGTCCATGCAGGCTGAATACGTTATCCATCAGGACCTCCGCTAAGTCCTTTGCCTTGATCCGAGCCGTAGTTGGAATAAACGTTGCCCATTTGGTCAAACGATCGACTACGACCAGAACAGAGTCGAATCCATTCGACTTTGGGAGAGGTTCGACGAAGTCCATCGATATATCCAACCATGGACGAGTCGCCACTTCCAGCGTCCGTAGTTCACCATGGGTTGAAGAATGCGAAGTCTTGGTCTCTTGGCAAACTGCGCACCCCTTGACGTATAATTCAATGTCCGTGCTTAAGCCTTTCCAAACGTAGTTTCGTAGGACAAGATCCATTGTCTTGGAAACCCCTTGATGCCCTCCAAGCGGGGAGTCGTGCCTTGCCCTCATGATCTTGAGCCTGGCATTGTTGAAGTCTGGAATGTACACCTTCGAATCCAGGGTCAATTGTTGACGTTTAGACCATGCCGGGGAATGGAAGCGTGAGTCCCTCGATTGTCGACAAAGGTCGTCCAGACTAGCCGACCTTGGTGTTGACGCGGTGCACGTAGGGTGATCGCACGACGCACACACAACCGCCATCAACTCTTCTCGTACTTGGGACATGATCGGATCCGTCTTGATGCCGACGTCAAGGTCAGCCTCCTTGATATGATAGTCGTCGTCTATCTCCGGGAGAGACTGTAAAGCACGAAGCATTGGTCCTGCCGACTCGACATTGGTCAACTCTGGACCAATATTGTCGAAACTAGGCAATGTCTGAGTCCGATCGTTGATGTCGTCCTCATTATGTTGACTTGGATGATAGTCTGCTCTTCGTGACAATGCATCCGGCATTGTTGCCTGTTTTCCTGGACGGTAGACAATGCTGATCCGGAAGGGAGATAGAATATCTACCCATCTCGCCTGTCGAGGGTTGAGGTCTCGAGGCTCCATCCAATACTTGGGGTTGAGGTGATCCGTGAGTACAGTGGTGTGTACTTGAAGCAGCATATGTCGACACCGTCGAAATGCCTCTACATTTGCCATAAACTCCTTCTCGTTTGTCGAGTAGTTCAGTTGCGCGCCGGAGAATCGTCCAGATTCGATAACCACAGGATGTTGGAGGCCTGTCTCCTTGTTGACTTGCGAAATAATGAAGCCCCATCCGTAGAATGATGCGTCCGTTTGGAGGATCGTCATGAACTCGAGGTTGAAGTGAGCGAGGATAGGCGCCGTTACCAATCGTCGCTTTAGTTCGTCGAATGCCGCCTGCTGTCGGTCGGTCCACTCGAATACCTTGTCCTTCTTTGTGAGCTCCGTGATCGGGGCAGCAATTGTCGAGAACTCCTTGACGAATCGCCTATAGTACCCGACCATCCCGATGAATGATCGCGCCTGGCGTATTTCGAAGACCGTCACGTACCACCAAGGACTCGTACATCCCATACTGTGTCCTGAAGGCTGTCAGGTGCTCATGACTCTCGGCCATACGGAGCAGCTGATAGGCTCCAACCAAGTCGAGTTTGGTGAAGAATTTGGCCTTTGACAACTCGTTGGTGATTTGGCTGATAAGTGGCAAAGGGTAGACGTCTGGAATCGTATTTTCGTTGAGTCGTCTATAATCGACGACCATACGCCATCTCCCGTCTTTCTTCGGCACAAAGAACATGGGTGAGCCGTAGGCGGCGTTGCTTTGTCGAATTCGTCCAGCCTTGGTCTCACGGTCCAATGTCTCGAGTAGAACCCTACGATGGTGTTCTGCGAGCGAATACAGCTTTGAAACTGGCAGCTTTGCCATGGGTTGCAAGTCGATCTTCATGACGTACTTGCGTTGTGGAGGTAGGGTCTTCGTGCCCTGTTCCTGCCGAAATATGTCGAGGAAGTCGTGGTAGGACTCTGGCAGAGTCTCCAACAGCTCCTTTGTCTCGTTCACGAATTCGTCCTGGGTCTGTGGATCGTCTTGATCCATCACGACCATTCCTACTCCGTCGATCCACTCGGGATTCTTTTCTGTCTCCATATCCACCGATGCCCAGATCGTCTCTTCTTGGCGGGTCTCGTCTTGTTCAGTCGAATGTGGACTGGGTTCGACCGGCCATCTCAATGTTGTCGGTAATGATATGTTGTTTGGGAAAGTGGTTTCCCTTTTGTGCTTGCCGATACTGGCACGTAGCGTCTGCTTCCCATGCTTCTTCACGACTTGAGTCCACCCTGCTTCTTCTTCTTGTGGTTCGTTCATTGTGACCACTGCTCCGGGGACATCGAACTCGATGCCATTGTTGATCATCCATCTCCATCCTAGTACAAAGTCGGATCCACAGAGAGATGTGATGCTGGCCTTCACCTTGACTGGCGGGTAACAAGGGTGAACCTTGACTTTGAGTTCGACGAAGTCCGTGAGTGGCCTGCTTGTTGAGATGCTTCCATCGAATAGTCGAAGCTCGATAGGTTTTGTATATTTTGGATGGGGTGCGTCTAGTTTGGCGACGGCACAGTGATCCACATAACATTCGGTAGCACCGGTGTCCCAAAGGAGAACAACGGTCAGACGATCCGGAGTCGTCGCGTTCGTCCCCTTCGGGCCCTTCGGGCAAAAGGCCCTATCCCTACTTTTAGCCGTCCATGGGGGAGCCCAGCACTTTTGTCTGCCGCAACCTCGCTCATTGCCTCCGGCTAATGTGGACTTTCACTGGAGGACGACGTGGTCGAACGAAGTCTCAGGGGATTCATTAGCAAGACATATCAGCACCGCCTCAGACTTCAACGCACGTCTGATGCCCACCTTTCCCGGTGGGAGGATGTGGTACGCGTGGACTATACCCCCGAAATCAATTCGAGACAAAGCGCGGCGCTCTGCGGTGGTGTCATGTTGAGAGTGATCGTAAACCACTGGCATTCTCTAAGCCCGAGTCCGCCGAGCATGGGGGGGGGGTCAAGGGTGTGGTGCATGAGCGTCCCCGCGGTGGGGGTGAGGACGTGTGCGCGCTGCGACCGGGGGTCAGGCGTCCTTGCCGCCTTGGACGAGAAGCAGCGGTACGTGTTGATAAGCGTTGTCGCTGCTGTGGTGGGTACGGGGTTGAACCTGCTGGTCATTATGGTCTGCTTCATGGGAAATGCGGACACGAGGAGGAATATAGGGACGTCGGATGTGAGAGGGAGGAGGAGAAGAGGCCTCAAATGCTCAGAAATGGCTGCGGCTCGTGAGCGTACCGAGAACGAAGAAAGCTGGAGTAAGCTGGGGTTGAACACCATAACAAAACAAAATTCGATGCCCGTCGATTCAGGCGGGCCTTGAACATATTTCTGAGCATAGCCCAGGTCAGCAGCCGTTCACCCTCCGTCGAGTATGTCACTCGTAAGACTATGGACTTCAGCGGGACCGGCGTTGGCCTGACAGAGGACGGCCGTGACGAGATCCGAACGGTCTCCCAGAACACTTCGTGACCGTCTCCTTCCGGCTGTGACCGGCAACTCGTAGACACACGGGTTGCGCAGCTCAGGTGACGCACTTTGCTCATACTTCGCCAACTCACTCTAGTCTCAACCCTCTTCTCAGCCCTTTTCCGTCGTCCGATCTCCCTGTTATCGCACTACCAAGGATCTCTAGCCCTGCAAATGACTGTAGCGGCCGTATAGTCGTTGAATTCGACTTTGGAGCCAGGCAGGACAGGAGCAGAGCTCGTTAGATTTACGCCACTGTTCAACAAAGCTCTCCGACAACAGGTGGACAATATTTGACCATGTATGCGTAGGCTGACTGGCACCCGTGTCACTGATGCCTCATGAAGGCAAGGCTGCTGGTTCGTCCTCGGCGTTGGTCAAGGTGGAGGTTCCTGTGGCGTTCGGGAGGACACCTTAGGGCGGTGCCAAGTCCGCATGTTTCTCCCTCAATAACCTCGTTTGTGCGCGTCGAAGGCTCCGTATCGTCGAATTCACCCGCCCGCCGGATCCGATCTTAGAAGAACGTTCGGTCGGCGATTGCGGGTCGTCCATCCCTGGCCTACCCACCGTCTCGGCACTCCCGCTCGACCAGGTCCACATTTTCGTCGCCCCTCCATCACTCTCCTGCCAACCTCATATCAGCGTTCCCGAAACCACACGGCAGACACCTTCGCTTTACTCATCCAGCGTCGGCTGGCCCCTCTCAGGATTTTCCCTCATCTGCAACATCCTCCTGCTTTCTTTGGAGCAAATGACGGGTACCATACTTCACTGGCCCATGGCGGTAGCGGGGCTGGTCGCCTTGCGGACCACTCTCGCCCAGAACCCGAGCGAGGGACACTTCTACTTTCAATGGCCGCACACCACCGCCCAATGCGAGGTAAGTAGGAAGCGATGGCCGCGTCGTCAATCTTTCCAGCCCGCCGGTGACTGGTTACAGGTCGTGACATTGACGTGGAACAACGCGATGCCGCCGTTCTCGGCCTGGATCTTGTGAGTCGTTGTACTTGTACTTCACATAAGTAGGCGTCGATCCAAAATTCTGAATGTGCTCGATCAGGCCCATGGGCAACCAGCCGTTCCTTTACAATATACCCGAATCGGCTTACTTGAACGGCTCGGGATCGTACAATGTGAGCTGAAGCCAACTAATTGTAACCATGGCTGACGCTAGGCAGGTCCAGCTCCAGCTTGATTCCGGAACAAATTACATCGTAGCCATGTCTGATGCCTTCGGTGTCGGTTCCGGCGAGTAGTCCCATTCCACTGCTGAATCTTGAAGCTGACTCTAGGGCAGGGGGCGTGTCCGAGATCCAGCAAGTAGCAGGTTTCCAAAGCACTGCGTGCCTCAACACAGCGTCTAGGAACCAGACCGCTTCGCAATTCTCCTGGTCTGTCTCTGGCCAGGCGAACCAGTGTGAGACGGGTTTTGACGTGACCTGGTCGGCCACGGCTGGTGACGAGCCGTACAACTTCACAGTTCTACCACTGGACCAGGGGTTCTATCCGTTTGACGTGGCCCTGCCCACGGACCTCGACTACGAATCCAGCTGGAGACTTAACCTCACGGCGGGAACGCGATTCACCATCGTCATGAAGTGAGTGCCCCCGCGCCTGGGGGGGGGAGGGGGAAAGGGGGGAGGGAGCGAGTTTCGCTGATGCTGCACAGCAGCAATAAGGGTCGCGGGACTGGCGGAGTGGGAGGAATCTACGAGGTCTCTAATTCGTCGTCACTTTCCTGCATAACTGCCTCAGTGGAAGCCACCGGCTCATGGCCCGTCGGTATCGCCACCAACACCCTTCCCGCCGCCAACATCCCGACATCTTCCTCCACCGCTCACGCACCTCTCAGCCGTGGTGCCACGGCGGGAATAATTGTCGGCGCCGTCGCGGTGTTGATCATCTTCGCACTACTGCTGCTCTTCGTCCTCCGTCGTCGGCGAAGACGGAGATCACATGGCGGTGCCATTGGCGGGAATGGTTTGAGCCAGCTGGACCTCGCCGATGTAGAGTACACCGAGGTCGAGATTCCCGGACCCGTGCCAATGATCGAACCGTACCGGGATGCGGAAATGTTCCGGCCTCCAGGCGGACGTGGACGAGAACCAGTACCCTCGCCCACGTCAACCGGAGCGACAGACAACGAGCAACGGGAGTTGAGTTCGTTTGGACGTCCCGGGATGGGCGCGGGCCAGGGCCGGGGATTCTGGGCAATCCACAACCATATTTCGGAGGATGACGCCGTGATCGTGGGTGAGGGGCCAAATCGCGACGAGCCGCGCGTGGCGGGGCCTGTACCCCCCAAATCCCTGGTAGGGTCTAAGAAAACGAGGCAGAGCATTCTCCTCCAGTCGCAGCGGAGCAGCTTGACATCCTTGCCACCCGGTACGTCGCGTAGCCAAGTTGAGTCGGGCTCAGCAGAAGGCAATGGTGGGGCAGGCATGTCGAGAGGTGGCCATTGGGTAGGCCATTGGGTCCTCGATCACAATGATTCCGATGAATTTCTTCCACTGCCGCCTGCAGTGGAAGGGAGCCGAGAAAGTGATCGCGTCACCACAGGAGACTCGCCCCCTCGTACAACTTTTCGGCGACACGAGGACGCTGGGGCGGTGGATGTTGTAGATTTACCGCCCCTGTATTCCGACATCCGGCGGGGACCAATAATGCGTTACAGTGGCGCTCCGGCAGAAGACGCTGATGACGGGGAGAGTGCTTCTGGTCTGGCGGTTGGGAGTGGGGAGTGTCCCTCGCTCGAGGTTTGATGAAACGCGGTGTGGCTTATAATGCAATGCCAATATCATTTGAAGCCGTTCCCTTGACTGAGTCGCGCAATCCCATCCTGACCACCTAGAATTAAAACTTTGTGACTTGCGGTCTCGCCGTCGAAATTTAGGTCCAACGGCGGTGGTGTCGCGCCGTTGCAGACCCCGACCAGAATGCGTCCGGTCTCGAGAGACCACGTCACTTGCTTCCCCAAACTTGCGAAGCGCTATTCCGCGACAAAGGGGGGCGACCAGCACGTGGAGATCATGCGGATCCGAAGGCGCACCGACGGTGTACCTTTGCATTCCGAATTCCTGTACATCCATGCTCTTCCCGGCCTCTCGACGCCTCGTCCCAAGCTTGCTTTCTTTTCGGAAGTCCCAAACCTCGGAATAGCTCAGAGGAAATCCGCACAGTTATTCCGACACGTCTCCCCCCTGCCTCTCGTCGCGTGGACCAGCTCGGTCTGGTTCCCAACTTCAGTGGAGACGGCATTTGATGACCTGTCGCACACCGATTTTCGGCCGGAGCGCGTCATTGACCATCCATATTCTGGCACTTTGAATGGTTGAAGGCACGGTGCACTCGGACGCGATGCCTTCGGACATGAGAATAAAACCCCCATCTACGCAGGACGGCGCAGATTATCTCGCCCTAGTTGTTATAACGTCTCTCAGTGACGTCGGGATTTCGTCCTTCTTGACCTTCTAGTCACCAAGCGGATTGCGCCGTACAATGTCCACATCATACCAACCCACAACGAGCTGTCCAATCGCTTCTCATAAGGGCGCCAAACTGCGTCGAGGTGTTTGAAGGGTGGTGCCGATCTCATGCCGAACATGGGGAGGGTAGAGCAGTCGAAGAGGCGTCAGCCGCAACTTGGGTCGAAACATTGTCACGGCCGGCGGCACGGGCGCGGATGTGGAAGGCATGGAAGACATGAAGTCGGTGATAGAATGGCCGGAGGAGGCCACGAAGGAGACGTTACTCCCTGCGGAAATAGATGGGGAGGGGGACTGGGTCAAGGAGGGTGATGGGCCCCGGATACGAAATTTCAGGTTGGCGATCTCTGCCATGGGGGCGGCGTTCTCGGTGGAGAGTCGGGCGTTGGACTCCTCGAGGTGTTTCTGAACGACAGCGCGAAATCGTCAGTGAGTGACTCACCGGACATGACGATCGTGATCTTTGTATCCGAGGCGGGTGGGAGGAGATGGGAGTACCCACCATCTTTGCAGCCTTGCGGGCGCGGTACTCCCGCTAGATGGTGAGCGAGCGGGTGAGCGGCAAGCTCTCATCGACTCTCATCGACTGTCCTGCCCCTGACTATGTTCTTGGCGCGCGAGTCTGCGACCGAGCTGCTTCTCGCTCTCGCCCTCCGGTTGGCAGAAGTGTAATATGAATAACAAAACGATTTTGAAAGATGAGGTGTTGTTGACTTTGTCGATGTGCGAATGTGAACATGTGATGTTTGGCTCCGTGTGGCTATTGCCTTGACTATACATAACGGTGGTCCGTAGCGGCGGGCGGCGGACGGGGGTAGTCGGATCCTGTTCCAGCTATATTCCAAAGAGGCGGTGAAGTCTTGGCGGCGTTGGGGAGGAGGGCGTCTGATTTATCAGCGTCTCATGCATCGAGGTAAATCCAAAGATCCCCATCGCCACCTTCCCTCAGCCAATCATCGTCGAGCCATTACACATAGCGCCGTAAAGAATTATATCCGGCCAATAGGGATTTGGCCGCAACACGACTAAGCGAAAGCCTTATTGTAATAGACAGTTGATCAGGTTGAAAGAATGTGGAGTAACACTAACCTCCAATCAAATAAGACTAGTATCCCACGACCCCCCTTCTTCGTCCTGTCTATTTAAACGGCGCCGCAGATTGTTCATATTCGCTCTCCTCAAACATCGGCAAACAAATGGCTCCTACACGACCAAGACTGATTTGCGACTGTACAACCGTGTTGCCATTACTCGGCTCTACCTCTTCCGGACGCCCAGCACGGACCAAACCCCCCTAATATCGACAACATTCTCTGCTTCTACCAGAGAGGCTCTTTCCAAGCCTGACCTCTTCAACTGGTGAGCACAGGCGCAGATGGATGCAGGTGTGGTACCGTGCTGACGAAATGTTCACTGTAGAGTCCTTCACGAAGGCTTGACTTTATCGTCCTCGAGGTCGGCTTTGATTCCCTACTTTTGACCAATAAAGATAAAACACATTCGGAAAAAGTCGGAACAAAAAAATGTTCAGCTACTGTCGCACCGCCTGGATTCCAGGATTTCGAAAGGAGATCGTCGCCATTGCGCCAACTCGGGTACCTGTCGGGCGCAACGCGGACGATAAAGTAGCCTGTAAAGAGCAAGCTGTCGCTCCGGACGCTCGTGCTGGCTATTTCCCAAGGGTGAAAGCACGCCTGGTCGATAGATGGCTCGACGCCGTGGTCGCCTGGTCAGGCTCCTGGATCGTTTTTTCCACGATTCTGTCCGGTTTGGTCGTTTGGGCTTTTCTCGGCATTCGATACCACGACAATCTGCAGTGGCAAGCTCTCATCTCCGACATCCAGGCCATCCTCAGTTATGTTTTCGACTCGTTCCTCGTCCGCCAGCAGACCAACGCCGACGAGGACCTGATGAATGGAGCCGCTCAGCTCAGGTCTAGGGGTATCACGCATGAGCGTACCCTCCGGAAACTCGTTGGTCGCGTCAAGGAGGAGGACTTGGATCGACTGGTCAGCTTGAAAGACCAAGTGGACCCTGCCATGACTGGCTTCACTCTCGACCTTCCGGAAGAGAGCTGGCTCAATCGAATCGCGTCAGTCGTTTCTAAAGTCTTGGGCCACCTCGTCACCATTGTCATCTATTGGACCTGTATCATTGTCTGGCTCGGATTCGGTCCAGCGAATGGCTGGAGCAACGCCTGGCAGCTCAACATCAACTCTGCGACATCCGCATTAATGGTATTTGTCTTTGCGTTCATCGCCAACATTCGCGAGCGGCACGCAAATTACATCAGGCACTGTCTCGACGCTGTTTTTCAGGTCGATGCTGCGCTCGAAGACATCCTCAGATCTCTAACGGACGATCAGCAAGCCAATATTGCCGTGGTCATTCCGGCCCAAAAGGTCAACGTGGTACAGACCGTGATCTTTTACTATGCCGACGTTGTCGGCACGCTGGTCGGGATCATCATGCTAGTCATCGTCCTAATGGTGTGGCTCGCGATCGGTCCTGTCATGCAGTTCAACGACAACTGGTGGCTATTCATCGGAACCTACGCGGGACTCGTCGGCATGAACGACGGTTTTGTCCTGCGCAACACGCAGAGCAAGCTCAGTCAGTTCGAAGACGACCAATTCTGCCACATGGATCAGCAAGACGCCAAGTTGTTAAGCCTCGTGCGACAGGGCAATGGCGACAGAGTTTCTCCCGCCACTCACAAGTTTGACATCACCCGACGCATCTCATTCGCCACGGCAAAAGTCTGCGCCCACGAGATCACCGTTGTTGCCGGTTTCATTATCCTCTTGGGTCTTATCACCGGAGCCAGCGTGATGAAGTGGAGCACCACCGGGCAGCTGATCTGCGACGTTCCCCCGAGCATCATCGAGTCATTCTTCATGTTAATCCTCATCACAGGGCACAACTACGTAGACGAGGAGAGGCGAAACGAGTTGAGGAATGTCTACCTCCGCAGACTCGAACTCTTGGGGTTCGCAGCTTTGAGCGATAAGGCTTCCATATTACAGGTAGAACTCCGTAGACCAGACAGACACGCTATGCACCCCCTAACCCCGACTCAATCCGGGCAAGTGCAAGTCGCTTGCCCTCGAGGACATCCGCACCAACGGCCTGAGGATGCTAGGGACCTGTGTGGGATCACGAGCCGCCAGAGAATAGTTCCTCCAGGAGAAGATCGACCACGAGACTGCTACCGTCGCCAAGCTCATCAACCTGCCGCACCAACACGCCCTGCTTGTTCTGCGGGTATGCGTGCAGCAGAACTTGCGGCACCTGCAGCGTTCTCTCAAGTCAGATGACCTAGTTCACCTATGGGACAAGCTCGACACCGTCCTCAGAGAAGCGGTGGCCAGGATCCGAGGCCTCCCACGCCCCACGGATCAGCTAGATGCCACAGTCATCTCCCTCCCAATCAAGATGGGCGGCATAGGCATCCTGTCCTACAAGACGGTCGCACCCCACGCCTATGCCGCAGCTTCCGAGGCGGCAGACACCACGCTTGCACCCATCCTCACCCCCGGAACCCTCCCGGCCAGCACCCAACTTACCACCCAACACCAACGCTGTCAAGAAATCTTTACGGGGAACAGGGAGACGCTGCTGGGGTCGCTTAACCCGGAACAGGCCAAGGCGGTCGTCGAGGCATCGTCCAAGCTAGGTAGGGTATGGCTAACCACGATACCGTTCCAGCCCTCCCTCCGCCTCACCGACTTTGAGGTCGCGGCAGCCCTCCAGCTACGCACCCTAGCCGGCGAGCGAGAGGCCCACTGCACCAACTGTGGGGAAACGAACTTCTTCGGTCACCCAGAGGAGGTTCAGGAGGGTGGCCCGACACGAAGGAGCCAAGAACATCATGGGACAGGCCCTTGCCTCGACCCCTGGTACCCGAGTCCGACTGGAACCCCTCGGCCACCAGACTAGCAGACGCAACGACATCCAGGTATTCTCTCTGCTCGGGTCTCAGGCCACGGGGCTAGCCAATGCCGAGTACGATCTCACAGCTGTCTCCCTGGCAAACAAGGATGCCCGTGCCACAAAGCTCCCGAATCAGGACACCGACCCGTCCCGGCTGGCCAACAAGTACCTCGACTCTGTCGCCGATCACAAGGTCCGCCACCGTCCAACCAGCAATCTCCCCTTCCACCCAATTGTTCTCTCGCTTGGTGGCATGATGAACGGTAGCACCACCAAGGTCTTCACCTCCTGGAAACGAGTAATGACCCGCGGGACATACAACCTGATGCTCAAACGGTTGAGCCTCTGCCTTTTGCAGGCGAGGGTCCGCAGCTTTGAGCTATAAGGCTTCCATACCGCTGTAGAACTCCGTAGATCAGACAGACACGATATGCACCCCCTAACCCGCGAAGATGCGAGCCAGCGTCGTCGGACTGCCACAGCAGGACTGCGGTCAGTGGGGGAGCTGTCTCGGGTCCGAAGATTCCATGCCCGAATGGGATCCAGAAAAGGAAAGGGGGAGCGGGCTGTCGGATGAGTGGAGCTAGCGGTGTGCTCTGGTCGATCGGTCACTGGGCGCCTCCCGGTGACGATGTTGAGGAATGTCGAGGGGGCAGGAGGTGGATCGCATTCGCTGCGGCTCGATGGGCGTTGGTCGGGTTTATAAGTATTTGGGCCAGAGTGCGGCGCAAGGACTCGGGCGAATTGGGTGACGTAGCTCCGACGTCCTCGTTATTGGGTTCGATAGCGCAACTTGCTCCATCACTTACGAAAGAAGCACCAAAGGTGGACTCGAGGTTTTCATTCCACTTGTTGATCCACCAACCTGCCCTCATCGCCCGGGTCGACGTTGAGAGCACACCAGCGATCATCTGTCCACAGGCGCGGCTCCCGACGGCGTTCCCGACATGTCGCCCTTCGCCGACGCCAACGAGCCCGGCCACAAGTCGGGAAGGACCCTGTCTGATCACCGCGGAGAATACGTGCAGCAGATGGCCTCTATGACGACCGAGGAGTACGCCTCCATGGCTCATATGTTCTCTACTAACCAGAGAACAATAGCCGACTAGGTAACCTTCACTCTACTGTCCATGAAACCGCCACTGCACGGTCCTCATCGGTCATGCCGTAAGAAGCTGTGCGACTTTCGTTATGCTGAATGGCTCGACGAGGCGAGAACGAAGCGAAAGCGCATCCTCTGGATACCTGGTAAAGGTCCTGCAACCGCAACCGCAAGTCCAGATACGAGCGAAGCGGCAACGACGGCCCCGGCGCCTTGGTTGTTTCGCATAAGAGCGATCGATATCCCGCCCAAAGTGAAGAATGAAGAGGAGGTTGTCAGACGACGTCGGACGTTACATGGTTGGTCAGAGAGGCGGGCTTTGAATGCTGGACGACCGCCACGCATCCGTCTCCTCAACCGCAACCCCGGACGCGACGACTCGGACTCGCAGCGACCAATTCAATCCCCTCTTCGTAGCCGAATGGAACCCGGAACCACCGTTACTGCTCCACAAGCCGAGACTGGTCACACGGCCGAGACAAGTCACATGGTCGAGACGAAGAGCGGGGACAAGAAGAGGCTGATAGTGTCCGGGGAAATGGGCATACAAGACGATGAGCAGAGACCGATATGTAGAGCACAGTCTGGAAGTTCTCGAGAGAAACAGGCAGGCTACAGGTCTGCACGTGTGCAGACGAATACTTGCTAGCCCCGTCCCCGCACCTCCTGCTTCGAGAAGACCTCTGTGCCATTCCGCCCGGACTGCAGAAGTGACTGCTTCGGACTTGAATGGTTCTTGCAGCCAAAGGCACTGCTTTTGGGTCGACCATGACTCACGCAGTGCCCGAGAGTCATGGCCTAGGCAAGCATCCTGTCCGAGAGCTGTTCTCCACCCGAGTCGAGCTGCGCGTGGGCGAATTGGATCTTTCAGAGATGCGGCATAGGTTCTCGCCCTGGGAAATGACAGTTCGGAAGAGGTGCAAGACCAGTGTGGCCTGGGGAGCTCCAATTTTGGCTTACTTGTCCTTGAGGTGTGTTCAGAGCAGAACAGGCTGAGGTGCAAACGTATCGCGACACTTGAGAGGGAAAGATGACGGTGCCACCAGGAAGCGCGACAGCACCGGGTTGGGGAAGGAGAATATCCAGGAGCTGGTGCGCCAGGTTCGCAAAGCGATGGCGGCGAGTCTGAGTGGCACTGCGGGCATCGGATGAAGGCAGGAGGAACAGAAAGAGCTCTGTTTTGAGATCGTCGCGACCTTGCTCGAGATTTTTTGTCGCGTGGACGGCTTTGTGAGCGGAACGTGAATATGGCGCTGACGTACAGTGGCGAGTGGTGCCGGTTCCAGGGTGGCAACGGAGACTCTTGCATCAACTCGGTTCTGTAATGACGGTGCATCTGGTATTACAACAATTTCCACTCCCGAATAACTATATACTGTACTAGAAGCGGAGACTAGGAAAAATACTCTTCTAACAGGAACGTTGGCGCTTGATAAACGTCCACCTCTGGCACGCCGATGCCGAGGCCGACCATTTTCGGGGCAGGCATCTCTGGAGCCAGGGAGGGGGACGTGTTGATGTTCATGACAAGCGCCGGTGGGAAAGGTTGAGATGGGCTCTGAAACACGGTCGGAGAGGGGAAGGGCGAAAAGATGGTTGAGTTCACCGGTGTCACGGGAGATGAGGCAAACGTGAGCCGGATCGGAGGGCGGAGATAGGTCTGTAACGGAGGGGCGGACCACAACGTGGAAGCGGCTGCGACTTCTGCCGAGGGGAAGCGTGAGTTGAGCGGCGAAGCGTACCCGGTTGACATGTTGAGTTGTCCCTGGAGGTAGGCGCTGTGCAGTGGGCTCTGCTCGAGTACAGGGGGGAACATGCTGGTGGGTTCGTGTTGAACGCTCGGCGTGAGTGAAGCAGGGGAATCGGCGTTCATCCAATGTGCAGATTCGAACACGGGCGACTGAAGTTGCGGCGCCGTGAGCGCGTGATGCCAAGGAACCCAGTCGAAGGACGACACCGAGACGGATTGGGGGCCGCCCACGTGGATGGGGCAAATCGGAGTATTCTCATCGGGAAGGTCGAGGACGGGAGTGTCGACAAAGTAGGGCAAGTATGTCGAGGTGGGCGTGGCAAAGTGGGACAACTTAGCGGCCTTTTTGAGGGCTTTCCTCTCTCGCGTCGTACGGTTAACCTCTTCGGTGACGGGGGCGTAATCGCACTCGCGCTCAAAGCGCTTGCAGTTGCGGCAGGGGCTACCACCGCAGCATCTGATTTTGCTAGACGGACGTCAGGACAGGTACTACAGAGGACGGGGTCCTTCTTGCTTACCGGTGTCGGCAGTATTGGCAGGCCATGGAGATGCGCTGCCTGCGGTTCGGCGATGAACCCTCGGGGGGGAGGACTCGAAGCCCTCATAAGAGTGACCGGGAGTAGATGGCGTGAGGGGCAGTGGTTCAAGGACGGACGGATGCTGCATGGTGAAGCAGGATTGTGGGTGCGAGGTCGAGTTGGAGTTCGGGATGCAGGATAGGGGTTGGGATGGGACGGGATGGGCTGCTTCATATATTCGGGACGGGGGACAGAGGGAACATTTGCCGAGGTAGTCGCTGGCTCTCAATCTTCGGCAGAGGCATTATAAAGGTGAATGAATTTGGGTGGCGGGGACGGAATGGTGGTTATCCTGAGCCTCGCTCGGGAGGCTCAAGGGTGCAGGTCCTCGAATGTCTCGGTTGAACTGTCTGATCGTGTCGGGACGGCTACGAAGTGAGCGACAGGTGAGACATGAAGGGTTGGTGGTGAGAACTGCGTCCCGGAGTCATTCCTCCCCGTCAGATTCATTTTCCCATTACAAGGGCAACTACAATCCGAGTAGATGACAGAGGGTCACGGCCGGGTCGGCCCTGGGGGAGCCGGCCGAGGCACGCCTCTTCCGGGGTCAAGGGGCAAGACGGCATTAATTACTGCCCAAATGCGGGAAGACATCCCTATTTCTGGGAAAGAGTGGAAACAGTGCCTGACCTTGGTATACGTGGAGCCAGCACCCGGTACACACTTCTGGGTCCTCTCGTCTCATGTCTGCTCACGTCCGGTCGTCGCCCAGGTCTCTGTCCGTGAGCACTGCGCCCCGGCCCAAGGGCATAATGAGCACCCGATGCAGTCTGAAATATTGTAGGAACATTGTTTATCTCTGCGTGCGCGCGACCTCATGATGAGGCATGATACGTTGCAGATGGGATCGGTCGTAAGCACTTTCGAAATTTGAAGCCGTCGTCGTCGACGTCCTTAGGCCTGCGAAGCTTGGCCTTCACCGGCGCGAAACGACCTGGGAGACTGGGAAACTCGGACATGACAGGGTGTAACCCTCGCAGCCTCCACTACTGGCGACCTCGCGGACTGGCGCCCCATGGCGAGCTCATCTTCTGCGCTGCTCCGTCCCCGCTTCCCCAAAACCGGTGGAGATCGACATTAAGCTCGGGCGATACAAATCGCCCGAGCCGAGGAGGCAGCCGGCGCAGCTGCAACGCCAGGGTTCTTGACGGGAGTGAAACCTTTTTCGCGAGTTTCCCGTTGGCCGGGCGTGTTCCTAACGAACGCAAGGTGGTATGCATGCCCCGAACTCACAACAGGATCTTCTAGGCTTCACATCCATCCTCGATGTCACACATCTACCAAGGAGAGAAGAGGCACCAGGAAGGCGACTGGACCTAGATGGCGCGCCGGAAGCGTCGATGCGACGTTCGTGACGACGTTGGCGTCTGTGCTGCTGACAACGTGGGTAGCTAGCTTGATGTATTACGATGAGATGCCCGAGCGCTAAGCGTGGACGAAGAGTCCTTGAGCGAGTGGCTGGACACGATGGCTCATGTGTCGCCGAGGTCAGCTAGTGCGTCTCCAGAAAGCCATCAAAAGTGAATCGCCACATAGGCGACAGGTGTTCGTTCCACGCCAAGAACAGTATCCGTGATCCTCGGCGCCGGATTGACGACTGCACGACGGCCTCCACACCGGCAGTTCATCGGCCCGGATCCCGGTACACCACCTCCGGACAGCAAACGACATGGCGGATACATGCACGACCTGAGAGACTTAGCCAAAGAGGTCAGTTCCGGCCTACCACGGCCCGTTTGCCCCCGATGTTAAGTAGCTGGCAGTGTTGAGACGACTCGGTTATGTGCTCGGTTATCAGTAGGCTCGAGCCAAGAAGCCACGGTGGCATCCACTACAGGATGACCGAGCAGGACCGTGCCGTGGCGGTTTCATGAACAGTAAAGAGGATGAGAGAGTTGCCCATTGTTCTGTAGAAGATTGTGAAGCGGGAAGCATAAGAGTAGCTCAAGTAGTATTCGAGATCGATGCATACCTCGCCGGTTCATACCTTACAACAGGCAGATCATCTTCATCACGTGTAGAGAGTGCCTTGCAAGATCTGTCTGCTTTGTGGTCGATGTGAAGGACCGTCTGATCCCGCCGGCTCGAGAAGGAGCTTTCTAATCAAGCTGAGGTTCAGACTTTACTTGACCTCAGTCGTCCCGTGCTGTTCTCAACTGAGTTGTGCCTCATCTCAAACTTGTGGCCTCCCATTTGCCTGTTCGGTCTGCTCAACGTTCGTGGAACCCAGCCGTTGGAGAACCGAAAGATATTGCACACCCTCCGCGTTGCGAGTCGACCAGGAGAGGTCGCCTAGCGAGTTGAAGGGGCTCCCATGTTTACAGGTTGTGACGCGTCCGTTCGTCTGTAGACGGCTATAGATGCTGTTGCATAACTCCACACGCTTCACTGATCTCTTTGCTGAAGTGGTAGTAATCCAGTATGTGCCTGGTTATTTGCGCTTTATGCCCCTTCGTCTCTCACCCCGCGCCTCAGGCCCCCGCCATACGCTACCGTAGCGCCACTCCCCTCTCCGGTAGCAACGGCCCGCTCAACCGAAGGTACAGATGAGACTTAGTTTTCATCCCTCGCATCGTTCCCAGTCCTGCGTTGGCGTCGGTCCACACCCATGGCAAGACATAGTAGGTAGCAACAGTCAGGTTATACCGCATCATGTCATTGCTGTTGACATGAGGGACCTCTCATCGTAACGAGGGACGTACCAGGCTCGGACGGCATGTCGGCCCTGGAAAAGACCCTTGGCATGCAGTATGTCTCACCAGGCACTACCGGTGTAGCAGGAGAGTGCGGATTTTCCCGTTTATCATGGCATTTGTCCCTATCAGGATTCGACAGATAAATGAGACCGCGGGCGGCCCGCTCGTCCCTACTCTGTACCCCAGTGGGAGCTGTCAGGAAGTGGCCGGATGCCCCTGCGGCCTCTAAGCCCCTCCGAGCCGGCTCTCGGTGAGTGCTCGGATGCAACTACTCCACCTAGCAGAGCTCCTTGAATAGGCCAAATGCGTCGGCTCGACATGGATGCCCCTGCGGCCTCCACTGGCCCCGCCGTCTTCCGGTGAGTGCTCCGATGCAAGTACTCTACATAGCAAAGCTCCGTGAATAGCCCGAATGCGTCAGACATCGGCCAACTTGCCGTCGGGCCTTTCGACTTCTGCTCTCATGCCCTGGACTCCACGCCCCCAGGGGATCCCCGCCTCCCTCCCCACCTGATCACTCTGACTCACATTCACACCTCGTTTGAGCACGCCGTGGCGCTCCGGGACGGGGTGGTCCGCAACTCCGTCCTAAACCCACATTGACGATCGGTCCGAATATGTCAAGAGCTTCTGGCTCGAGCGTTGGCTGCTGCCCTCCCAGCAGCTCCCATATCCGGACAACATTACATGTGCCGTCTAGTGCCGATTGCCACATCGGCCCCGACTATAAGATCCCACCGACCCCACCCGGGCCACCGAGAAAATTGTCCCCAACCCATTCTGCCGCTATGTCGAACCAGGACAAGGACATCACCGCCCACGCCGAAGCTCACACGGCAGTCGCCGACCCGCACGAGCCCAAAGCCATCGAGCCCGTCCCGCTCGCCGAGAGGATCAAGCAGCAGCATGCCGCCCTCTACATCGAGGCCCTCGAAAAGTACGGCGAAGATGGTAGCATCGACCCAGTGGCCGAGAAGCAGCTCAAGCGGTGAGTGGCTTTTTGCTGCGGCCCTCCAACCAGTGTCTCTTACCGCGCAACCTCGCTCATCGTTCTGGTAGAAAGCTCGATATGCGTATCCTGCCTCTCCTAGGTGTCTGTGAGTACTCTAACGATGCATTCAAGCATGCTCTGGTGCTGATTTTGCAGGTTATTTCTTCTATTATGTCGACAAAGTGAGCTTCTCCATCTCTGCAGGGGAGGTGCGGGAGACCGAAGGGGGAAGGAGGGAGGGGAGGGGAGAGGAGGGGAGAGGGGAGAGGAGGGGAGAGGAGAAGGTACCAAACACGAACGCTGACAATCCCAGACCACTCTGTCCTACGCCGCCATCTTCGGCATCAAGACCGATATCAAACTCGTCGGTACCGAGTACTCGTGGCTCTCCAGCGTCTTCTACTTTGGGTGGCTCGTCTGGGCGATCCCTTCGAACCTGATCATGCAACGCTCGCCTCCCGCCTACTACCTCGCCCTCAACATCTTCATGTGGGGAGTTCTCCTCATGTGCCAGGCCGCTGCAAACAACTTCGCCTCACTCACGGGGCTTCGTATCCTTTCCGGCGCCTTCGAGGCCATCGCCGACCCTGCTTTTATGCTCATTACTAGCATGTACTACACGCGGTCTGAACAGCCCTCGCGTATCTCTGCCTGGTACTGCTTCAACGGTCTGGGTGTGGCTGGTGGTGGCTTGATGTAGGTACCATCTTTGGCGCAAGACCACTCGCTGAGTCCGGCAGTGGCTATGGTATCGGTCATGTCAAGGGGGCGCTCGCTTCGTGGCGCTACGAGTTCATTATCGTCGGCGCGGGGTGAGTGGCTCACACTTCTAACTCAGGCTGAGCTGACCTCCTGCAGTTGTGCGGCGTGGGGCATCGTCCTTTTCCTTCTCCTCCCCAACTCGCCTGCGACCTTCTGGGGATTCACTCACGAGGAGAAGCTCCTTATGATTGCTCGCATGCGCAAGAACCAGACCGGTGTAGAGAATCGCAGGATCAAGTGGGACCAGGTCGTTGAGACGTACACCGACTACAAGACCTATATGTTCTGCTTCCTGGGCTTCATCGCCAACATTCCGAACGGTGGTATTTCCAACGTGCGTGAGAAATGCTATTTGACAACAAATTGCTGAAGAAGAGCAGTTCTCGACGCTGGTTATCCAGGGCCTTGGCTTCGTGAGTTCCAAACAGGATAAAACAGGATACATGAATGTCAACACTTGCTAATTGCCTTAGAACACACTACAGACTGCCCTACTGGGCATCCCTCAGGGAGTGCTGGTGGTGATTTGGATTGGTGCGGGAGCCATCGTCAACCAGCACCTGCCGAAGAACAGTCGAACCATCGTATGCGGTTTGTTCATGGTGCCAACTATTGCCGGTGCACTCGGTTTCCTCCTCGCACCATCCAATGCATACGTGGGCCGCCTGATCTGCTTGTGAGTAGGGGAAGGGAAAGGCCAAGAAATGAATTGCTCACCTCTCAGCTACCTCACTGGGTCCTACCAGGCTTCCTTCGTCATCTCTCTTTCGCTCATCACGTCGAACACTGGTGGCCAGACCAAGAAGATGCTCGTTTCGGGTATGATCTGGTTCGGTGCTTGCGTCGGTGAGTGACATGCGATTGCCACCGGAACGCCGAGTTGCACCAGGACACGGCTGATTGCGCAGGCAACATTGCCGGTCCCTTCTTCTACAAGTCCGACCAGGCTCCCAAGTACCAGATGGGCATCGGGTCTCTCCTGGCTGCCAACATTATCGAGTTCCTCATGTTCTTCGCCTTCCGTTACGCATTTAAGTACGAGAACCGCAAGAAGCGTAAGGCAAGGGAGAACGTGGAGCCGGGCGATCTGAACATCAACGCCACGGCGTTTGCCGACTTGACTGACAAGCAGAACCCGAAGTGAGTCTCATGCCCGCGGCTGAGACTGTGCTGACGATCAAATCAGCTTTGAGTATGTTTATTAAAGTACCAAGGGTGACGGCCGACTTGGGAGTGCTTCGTTTCGGCCATAACCATACACCATAGTTATGCTTGGCGCTGCGATGGACATGTCGCTAATTGGTAACGGCACTTGTTCCTGCACGGTGGATCAAATGCATTGGAAGATGAACGGGAAGGGCGTCTTGAGGGAACCACAAATGGTTACTGACTGAATGCTGCCGCCACGACAAGCGAGCCACAAGCGGACATGGTCGCCACCCTCGCCCCTCGCCCTTCCCCTCGGCCCTTCGTGGCATGCGCTAACGTCCATCCCTCCTCTGACCTCGGTTGTCTTCTCACTCTCTACACTCTCGTCCATCTTTCTTCGTCAAAAAGCTTCCCGTAGCAGCTCAGACTCAGAGACAGGGGGCCGAGGGGTGATACAAAGGCGATCAAGACGGCGACTTTCCTCAAGCAGGTGCATCCCGTATCGCTTCTCTCCCGTATCCGCACCAGTGACGCCGTCCTTCGCAGCGGGCGAGTTTTCCACCTCCAACAACCCGCTCAAGAAGTTCAAGCTAGTGTTTCCCGGAGAGCAGAGCGTCGGCAAGACGAGTTTGATTACTCGATTCGTGCGTTGCCTTTCCATGTCTGGCCGTTCTCTTATCTGTGAGTCGCGACTGATCTGTGGGACAGATGTATGACACATTTGACAACACTTAGCAGGCGACCATCGGTATCCTCAGTCGTGCAGCACGAGACACGGAGAGTGAGGTGGCAGGTATCGACTTTCTTTCGAAGACGATGCATCTCGAAGATTGGACGGTGCAGTTACAGCTGTGGGACACTGTGGGAGCATCAGGCCTTGACTGTCGAACGTGGCTGACTGTTCTCGGCTGGGTAAGCCTGTGACTGAGTAATACGCATCAGGCCATTAAGACCTCTTTCTACCCAGTCATACAGCCAGGTAAGTCCACTATCATCGTCAAGGACCGGACGCTGACTCGATAGGAACGCTTCCGCTCCCTCATCCCTTCTAACATTCGAGATTCATCAGTCGCCGTGATGGTCTACGAAATCACAAGTGAGCCCAGCTGGAACCCGGACGCTCATGTGCTCACGAGACAGATCGAACATCTTTCCTCAACTCTTCAAAGTGGGTGGATGATGTGCAAACTGAGCGACGACAGGATGTCATGGTTTATGCGACAGGATGTCATCATCGTCTTGGTGGGAAACAAGACGGATCTGGATGACAAGCGGCGTGTCGAGGGTTAGGGGGTGCATAGCGTGTCTGTCTGATCTACGGAGTTCTACAGTGGTATGGAAGCCTTATAGCTCAAAGCTGCGGACCCTCGCCTGCAAAAGGCAGAGGCTCAACCGTTTGAGCATCAGATTGTATGTCCCGCGGGTCATTACTCGTTTCCAGGAGGTGAAGACCTTGGTGGTGCTACCGTTCATCATGCCACCAAGCGAGAGAACAATTGGGTGGAAGGGGAGATTGCTGGTTGGACGGTGGCGGACCTTGTGATCGGCGACAGAGTCGAGGTACTTGTTGGCCAGCCGGGACGGGTCGGTGTCCTGATTCGGGAGCTTTGTGGCACGGGCATCCTTGTTTGCCAGGGAGACAACTGTGAGATCGTACTCGGCATTGGCTAGCCCCGTGGCCTGAGACCCGAGCAGAGAGAATACCTGGATGTCGTTGCGTCTGCTAGTCTGGTGGCCGAGGGGTTCCAGTCGGACTCGGTTACCAGGGGTCGAGGCAAGGGCCTGTCCCATGATGTTCTTGGCTCCTTCGTGTCGGGCCACCCTCCTGAATCTCCTCTGGAGGCAGACCTCGGGGTGACCGAAGAAGTTCGTTTCCCCACAGTTGGTGCAGTGGGCCTCTCGCTCGCCGGCTAGGGTACGTAGCTGGAGGGCTGCCGCAACCTCAAAGTCGGTGAGGCGGAGAGAGGGCTGGAATGGTATCGTAGTGAGCCAGACCCTGCCCAGCTTGGACGATGCCTCGACGACCGCCTTGGCCTGCTCTGGGGTCAGCGAGCCAAGCAGCGCCTCCTTGTTTCCGGTAAAGATCTCCTGGCAGCATTGATGTTGGGTGATAAGTTGGGTGCTGGCCGGGAGGGTTCCGGGGGTGAGGATGGGTGCGAGGGTGGTGTCCGCTGCCTCGGATGCTGCAGCATAGGCCTGAGGTGCGACTGTCTTGTAGGACAGGATGCCTATGCCACCCATCTTGATCGGGAGGGAGATGACTGCGGCATCTAGTTGGTCCGTGGGGCGTGGGAGGCCTCGGATCCTCGCCACGGCTTCTCGCAGGGTGGTGTCAAGCCTGTCCCGGAGGTGAACCAGGTCGTCTGACTTGAGGGACCGCTGCAGGTGCCGCAAGTTCTGTTGAACACAAACCCTCAAGACTAGGAGGGCGTGCTGATGCGGCAGGTTGATGAGCTTGGCGACGGTTGCAGCCTCGTGGTCGATCTTCTTCTGGAGGAACTGTTCTCTGGCAGCGCGTGCTCCCACACAGGTCCCCAGCATCCTAAGGCCGTTGGTGCGGACGTCCTCCAGAGCAAGAATCTTGCACTTGGCCGGGTTGAGGCGGATGGATGGCTGCCTCTCGTCGACGAAAGCCAGTGTCTGCTCCAATGCCAGATGTCATCTAGGTAGGCCAGGATGAGTCGGCCTGGGACAAGGGCGGAGGCCAGGTCTCTGAGCAGGGAGAGTATCCCGAGCGAGAACATGAGCGGTCCCATCGGGTCCCCTTGTCTGACACCTTGGGCCGAGGTGATGATGTGTCTCCCCTCGGGTGAGCCGGGCACGAGGCTGGAAGTGCAGGCGTATGCCCATCTCCTAGCCCGATAGAGGATGGGCGGTATTGAATGCGTTGCTGAAGTCGAGCGAGGTGAGGTGAGGTGGGTGTATAGTCGGTCCAGGGTGCCCTCCAGGCACGTCCGACAGCCCTTACCACCGGCTCGACCCCTCCTTTGCTGCCAACACCAAACTGGCACGGCAGCAGGAAGTCACGTCGGTTGGAGTGCCGGATGATGGCCTTGGTCGCGAGCCTGTAGATCATGTCTCCAACGGCGAAAGGCGGAGGCCACCGTCGGGCTTGCGCAGCGGTGTGAGCATGCTAGCACACAGCATCGGCTGCCCCGGGGCTGTCCCCGCAACAATGAGGCCGGTGAGTGTGTGGATCGCCTTGAGGAAGGCGGGCACTAGTCTTCGAAGAACAATAGACAACACTTGACGAGGATCGACTATTGTTCTCCCAGGGTCCCTGAGTCTCCTCGACCGTGACCGAAGATACACAGACCGAGCCTAAGCGTGGAGACGGACTGACGTGACTAGGAGATTGGAGTATACAGGCTAGACTAGGCAACCGGTAGAGACCCTCGATAACAACCTGATTGTTGTCTCCCCTAGTTCAAGTACCTGAGTCTAGATTCCCCGAGCGTAGCATAGTTTGATCTATCCTTGCCTATCTTGTCCTTGTCGCTACTTCGACCAACCTTGTCCTAGCTACCCACACGGGTCCTTAGGACATTCGAGCCAGACGCCGCCATGACTCGTCTAAGGTCGACGAGACCCGCAGAGCCGAGCCGCCCCTAGGAGTTGGACTATACGGGTTCCTTGTTGGTCGACGTAGCTCACTGACAGTCTACACCATAGACCCTTCCTGTCACCACGTCGAAGACTTCCGTTGCTACCACCGATGTCCCCAAGTTCACACATGATCCCTCGACCTATGCAGGTTGGCGGACGGCGATCTAGGTAGCCTTGCAGCTGGCGGGCTGTCGGAACGCGGCACTGGGGCGTATGAAGTCGGTAGCTTCAGTACTTCGCGAGATAGGTGACTCTGATTGAATCAGATGGTTGCCACCAGCAGTCGACGACGAGGATCGGGCCCGGGACGATGAGTGAGTGAAAGATCGACGTCAGTTTACCCTTGGGCATATCGGTAGAGACTCAGACTCTTAATCTGTCGGATATAGCCCCGAATGTGACGTGTTAAGTGGCTGCGTGAATGTAAGACTCGTATTTAGATGCGTAGCGAAGACGTGGTTCGAGGATGGTGCTAGCAAGAGGGAGGATCGCTTAAGGCACGGAGGTATTCGTATCCAACAGCATCCGAGACTTGGAGCCCCAATGCCGCACGTGGTGCAGAGGTCGGGCGCGGGTTGACAACCCGGCCCCAACGGACGTAATTGAGAGCGATCCATGCCTTCATCACGTTTTTCACTGATCCTTTGCTCTGGTGCCCGCCCGTTCGCCTGGTCCAGCCCCGCAGCGGCTCGTGACCATCAACGTAACTCCGCTCAAGCTACACTCGGCGAGCAAGACTCCTGCTCGGGGCGACAATGTTTTCCAGGCTCTCCTCACCGCTTAACATCGCCTGCAGGCTTTCATCGTCTCCGCCAGTCCGTCAGCGACAGATCATCATGACCTGAAGCCAGAGGGCGCGTGCTGGCGCTTGTTGTCCATCGCGCCGTTTTGGGACACTTGGCCATGCAAGTCCTCAAGGACCGCGGCTCGACGGTCTTCGTCGTCACACTCACCATCATCAGTGTTGCCACCGTCTTCATCGTCCTGCGGATAATCTCCAAGTGGTGCGTCACCTGCAAGGCTAACTCCGACGACTACGCCATTATTGTCGGCTGGGTGTTTGCGGTGGGACTCTCGGTGTCCATCATGATTGGTACGAAGGTGGGATTGGGAGCGCCCGACTCAGGTGAGCCGACCACGCCCAAGGCCCTGCTGAGCCTGTAGACATCAAGCCAGAGTGGGAAACGCCGCTCAAGCAGTGTACCTACGCCTTCACCCTCTTCTACAATCCCGCGGTCATGGCGACCAAGACGGCGATCCTGATCCTCTACTACCGCATGGCGGCTGCCTACCCGTTTCTCCGCTACGCCTCGTTGTTCATCATGGCCGTCATCAACATCGCCGGGATCGTCCTCACCTTCATCTACATCTTCCAGTGCCGCCCGATAGACGCCGCGTTTTCCATGGTCGACGGGACGTGCATCGATATTGTCGCGCTCTACCTCTCGTCCATGCCAATCAACGTCTTACCGACCTCGCCATCCTGCTCCTCCCGCTGCCCATCCTCACCTCGCTCCGTATGGTGTTTCGGGAAAAGGTTATCCTCGTGGCCACGTTCATCGTCGGCGGCTTCGTCACCATTGTCGACGTCGTGAGGGTCGTCTACCTCCAAGAGGCGCTCAAGGCGCTCAACCCCTCCGCATCCATAACCGCAACCACCGCCCCGCCCAACTTCACCTACCACGCCAGCTTCTCGCTCATGTGGTCGGCTGTCGAGGTATCGGTCGGGATCATGTGCTGCTGCGTCCTCTTCCTCAAGCCCCTGGTGATGTGTGTCATGCCATAGCTGCTACACGCGCCTCATATACGTCATCACCGTGCCAGAGGAACGCCGGAGTCACTGCTTTGTTCCAGCACGTCCGAGGACAGGCGGTCCAGTCATTCTATTCATCTCGGGGACGGGACGTCCCCGGCTTTGGTCACTCAGCTCGCCACGATTTCCCTCTCACCGCGAGCCGCCGAGCTGAGCTGGATCGAGTCGCCCGTGTCACCTCTCTCACCCAAAAAGCCTAGCCTCTCGGTCATTCCGGAGCGATCGTCCAACGACGACGACGGCGAATCATTGGACTTTTTCGAGATGATTGCGAGTGAGCCACCGGCCAAGGCTCCTGGCGCCTGGCAGCCGCTCGAGGGCCCTTCGACGCGCCGCACGTCTGCCCCACAATGCTGCACCGTCCTGAGCGAAAACCCGGCCACCGTGCAAGCCAACGCGTCCCAGGAGCCGACGCAGAACTTTTTCGACTTTGTCCAAGTCAAGGGCAAGGTGCCCCTGACCCAGTTGAGCGCCAAGGAGGCATGGTGGCCGACCATGTTCGGTGAGCACCGGCCCGTCGCCACGACTGACCCCAGTATCCATTATCTTCTTCCTGTGGGGCTTTGCCTACGCTCTGGTCGACAGCCTCAGCGTCCAAATTCAGAACCTTCTCGGATACCCGCCCTCACACACCATCGCGCTCCACGCCGCATACTGGGGGGCCTACTTCTCCGGCCCTCTGCTGATCGCTTACTGAATCCTCACCCGCGAGGGGTTTAAGGCGACCTTCATGACCGGCCTCGCCATCTTCGCCACGGGGGCCCTGTCATTCTGGCCATCATCCGTCCTGCGGTCCTACGCCGGCTTCGTCGTGTCCAACTTGATCATCGGCCTCGGTATCTCGTGTCTCGAAGTGGCCGCAAACCCGTTCATTGCTCTTGCAGGCCCCGGCGAGCTATCCGAGGCTCGCCTCAACTTCGCCCAGGGACTCAATGGAGTCGGTGCAACTTTGTCTCCCATTGTCGTACATGTGGCCCTGTTCGCCGGCGTCGACCATTTGGACCTGTTCCGCGTCCAGTGGTGCTATTTCGCTGTCGCCCTCTTTGTCGTTTCCCTCGTCATCATCTTTTACTACGTTCCCCTGTCCGAGGCAAGTGATGATGACCTCGAGGCGATGGCGCTCCAGCGGCTCTACAACGCTGGTCTCGACCCTGGAGACAAGGCATTCGGCATCGCCGCTCGACACCTCATCCTGTGGTCCGGAGTGCTGGCAATATGGTTCTACTGCGGGAACCGAGAAGCGGTGGTCTACTTCTGGACACCTCTTGTGCAGGATATAAAACCCGGATACGACTCGTTTTGGAGCCTGACCATCGGCCGCTCCCTCCTTAGTTTTGGGCGGTTCCTCGCCGCCGGCCTCCGTTTCGTTGGCATCCCGCCGCGCATCACGGTCGGCATCTGCATGCTCAGTGCGTTTGTGACGTCATTCCTCGCTTTGGTCCTGCCTCAAGGCAGCGGGGCGCTGACCATGCTCCTCCTCTGCGACTTTTTCGAGGGACCCGTCTACCCCACTTACTTTGCCATGATCTTGCGGGGCCAGGGCAAACACACAAAGTTTGCTGCGGCCGCGACAACGACGGCCATCTTTGGGTTTGCGTTGTGGCCGAGCGTAGTCTACGGCGTCCAGCAACAGCATCTCACCTTCTCGCGCTCGGCCCTCTTGGTGGTCCTGATCCTGTTCGGAATCTCGACCATATGGCCAGTGATGCTCTCCTCGAGACGGGTGCTGCGGCGGTGGGTGGACCCCAAATGGAGCAAGCAGCGAGCCACTGAGGCGAGCCAGCACGGCCGCGGATCGTCCGGGTCGTAGCACGAGAAAGCCCTCCCCGCCCACCTCGAGGCGGTGTCAGAGAGATCAACGGCGGGGACGGGGCGGCCCGAAACACCCAGTCGGCAGGCCAGGGAGTCGAGTGTATCAGCACTGACGTGACGTTTGACAGGCTTGTCATCGGTGCGTCTGGTCGTGCGCTTGTGACATCCCATGCACATAATAGCCGACAAAGCCTGGGCGCTCAGATATCCCATGGATCGCCCTGCAACCCCCATGACATTCGCCACCACTCTCGCTTCCCCCCGGCTAGACCATCGGCCGCCCAGTCAAAGCTCACCATGCGGTCCATTTCGGCCTCTCCATCTTCTGCCGGACCCTCATCACAGCGTCGTTTGCAACTCAGTCAGCCCTGAATGCATCAAGCACCACCACCGCAGCAGTCGCCCGACCGGAGCTTGAGTCGCCTGCTTGTTCTCACCCCGCATCGCCCAGGAATTCGCACTGGCTCTTTGTCGTCTGCTCGGCAGATCAAGGGAATGGGGAGCCTCGGCTAAGGTTCACGCAGCGGATTGTCAGCGTGCTCGAGCAGTGGCAGCGTTCACAGCACCGCATGAGGACCGTGCGGCGGCGCATCTATGCGGCGCACCTGACAGGCTACAGAGGTATAATAGAGCAGCTCGAGAAGGTCGAGATCGATGCTACTGCGTTGGTAACAAGGTTGATGACCAGGCCCTGGCGGATCTCGTCGCATCTGCGCTTGTCGGCTCGTGGAGTGGTCAGCTTGAGCCGGCCCGGCTCGTCGTCATCTCCGGACATGCCCCAAGTTGTACTCCGTACCATCCTTCTTGTAAGGGAGCTGTTCAAACGGGAGATTTGACGTCGTGGACTTCGGATAGAGGATGAACAGAGCGGGCTGAATGATATAAGGCGGGTTCGGGTACCAGTCGGGTTGGAGTGAGCAGACGGGCCCGAGTTGACTGATTCCCGGACCGGCCATGTGAGTCAACAGTGCATCATCTCGCTATCTGTAGCTATCTATAGCTACGAAGCCAGCGACTATCACACATCCGCTAGTAGGAATGCCGGGGAAGGGCTTTCGAGTGCGCGACGGCGTGAAGTCTCACGTCCCCAACGCGCGGGAGCATCGTCTCCACCATGTATCGGCCTCCGGCTTGGCCGGTGTATGTATAGCACTCAGATCATCGGGGCTCTGAGAAGTAGTGGGCCTCTGTCGTTAGAAGAAGTACAACTCACCGCTCAAAAATCTATTTTCCAAGTGTTCGGTATCGTATCTCGTGTTATTTTAACCCTTCACAAAATTGTTTTCGCCCCTATGCGTGTCAAGCTGATCTCATGCAAGGCGAATAACAAAGAACGGGAACGGCTGCACGTGTAACACAACAGGTACCTGATCGGCAACACCACCAACAGTTCCGATCACAGGCACAATGCGGAGGTAAAAGATCAGATGCCGGAAGTACGCGCCGGTAATCACCATCCGTCGAACAAAAGCACGTGAGCTGTTTCGCGTAACTGTCGTCTGTTAAACTATCGCAGGCCAGAAACTACTCTCGCCGACTGCTGAAAGCGCCGGAAGGAGGCCATAATCGTGTGAGAGAACGCAACGCTGCCGCTCTCAACGCAGTCGCAGTTGTCAACAGCATGGACCTATCCCTTGAGGCAATTCTCGGGCCATTCCAGGATTGTCCTCCACGACCAACGCCGCCACAGGCACGCCTCCACCTCGGATCCATCTATTCCCCCGATCACGAGCAATGAGAGGCACGAGCGGCCGCAGCTCACGCCGGGTGGAGGTGGAGATATGCCTCGCGACATCGACCGGCATGCTCGAGAGACCACTAGTCCGTAGCAAGTTGTCCACCTCATCGACGTGCATAGCGGTAGACAGGTTCACACTCGAACACGTCTTCAACTCGTCCGACTAACGTTCCACTTGCCTGGTTGCAAAGCGGGTTCAGTCACCCAGTCAGGCACGACCTTCCGTTCAAATTGTACGTTCAACGTCCTTCTTATTCTTCCCCAGACGCCCCCTCTTCTTGTTCGCCGTCTGAACCCAATTTCCACCTGCGCCGCGCTTTCGGTACCGGGATAGGCTCGTCTTCAGACACTACCACGCTCACGAGATCATCAATAGCTGTCTCGTGAGCATGACCAAGGTGATCTCCGAGTCCGGAAATGTCGCCGTCCCGGAAGCTCCACCCCATCCGACGTTGGAGCCAGTTGCCAGCCTGGTTGACAGACTCGATCGCGTTCTCGCTCGATTGAGCGAAAGTTTTCATCCTTCGTTGGCTCTAATCCTCTCATCCATCTGTCAAACCTATAAAGCAGTCGAGCTAGCCCCGTGTAGGTGACCAGGATCCACATACCAGCTTGGAAATGACCATCCTGATGCAAGGAACACGGACTCTCGTAAGGAATACGGACTCGTGCAAGGAATGCTCAGTTTTAGACAGCTTTAAACACCGCAGTAGCGGAGGATCTCACATGACCATGCAGATCACGGTGACCGGAGGCTGAACGTTGCGCTGCTGCACTCTACAGAACCGCTGTAACGGCTGGGCTGTGGCGATGCTGCTTGCAAAAGCGGGATACGGCCAACGTTCGAGGAGCCCGGAGCTGTGTCGATGCTCTCTTCATTAACCACTGCCAAGCCAGGGCTTGCTGCACTCAAATGTCTGTCTGAATGAAAGGCATCTCCCCGTCCAACTTCAACCTCTTGAACTCGGCTGCGTGCATATCGTCCCCCTTCTCTGCCCTCTTCCTGCTGCATGCACGAATCTACATCGACACCGCTGCGTCGTCTCGCTGAAGACCTAACCTGTCCTCATGCGGGCCCAACCATTCTTCACCCTGCCAAAGCGGTTTATCGGGAGGCGGTAGGGACTGACGACGACGTGGCGAACACGATCGTGTCAAGGAGTCTCGGGAGACAGCACAGTATCGGGCTGCACGGGTCAGCGTAGTGCTGCTGGTCCCCCCACTCTGACTGACCTTGCCGGCCTTGAGAGGAACTATGATATGACGCTCGTGCGCTCATGACCCCTCGCGCTCGCGTCTGTTCCGGCTCTGGCTTGCAGTTAACATTCGTGTCCACACTCGGACCCCAGGGCCGCGACCCTGATGGCTCGTCTGTTTGCGGGATATAGAGACCGAGTGCTGTACCCGAATGAGAATGCTCGAATGTGAAAGGGACATCCCGGGGATACTGAAGGTTATGTACCTCCGCCTCCGCTTCCAACAACAAGTGGGACCTCCATTCAAGACCGTCGATGTAGAGTGGGGGTGACGACGCGCTGCAATGGTCCGCAGGAAGACTTCTTGTCGACGGGCCGGAGCATTCGGGCTGCGCGTCGTGATATGCGAAGAAGGGATCCGTCGCGGCGGAGGCGCCGGAAGCCTCCACGACGTCAAGTGGGGGTGAGGAGATCATCCTGGTGAAGTTGGATGCGAGCGACGAGCACGCGACGAGGCTCAGCCGCGAGGATACGGCGTTTTGTGGATCGTATGTGGTGGAGCTCATCGAGAATTGTCTCCTGCGCGGGTCGTAGCCGGCTAGGGGAGGAGAAACATCGGGCATGTCGCGGAGGGGGAGGAACCGGTTCCGGGGTTTTGCGGGTTGGCGTTGGCAAGCCATGTATGTCATCTAGTGATCTTCCGTTGCCTACTGCTCTCGCTAAAGCGTCGATACTCATTCAAGACGAATGAAAGGGGTTGTCCGTGGATAGGAGCCGCATTCCGCAACCCTATCTATGGACAGGTGACGATTAGGCGACTCCGGACAAATCGGACCCGGCGACATTTTCAACCTCGATCAGATGCTGGCCTGCACGTGGTACTCCGGGCTGCCCATGTTCCCCCGCCCTTCCCCTCACTCCCGTTGTCTGCTCCAAGGATAATTTGTGAGTCGCCGGTTCGCGCACAATCCACGGACAGCCCAGAGCCCCCCTTCCCAGCGCCTCCACCACACCCTACGTCCCGGCCTCCACCCACCCTGCCTCCCGGCCTCCACCATAATTCCGCCGCGTGACGGCCGCGCACACTCTGTCCAGCTAATCACTCAGGTACAAGACTGCGGAAACTCAAACATGGTGGAAGTGTGAGAATTTGAGCGGCATATTCTATTTGCCATTTATGCTCCTTCCTAACCCTCGTGTTCGTCGCAGGCACGACGACCGCTCCAACTGGGCCACGTAAGTCTGATATTTTACGCATGTCTACCAAGCCAATGCTTCATGAGCTTCCGTGCTCCTCCGGGACATTCGACTGCCCGCGTGAACATCTCACCGAAATCCCTAGCACACGTTGACAAACCAGGTCAGGTAGCAATGGAGTGCAAGGGGGCAGACCGAAACAGTGTAGGCGGTAGAACTCGTTTGGCTAAACTGTCAATTCGCGCCACTGAGCTTCTGCAGCAGGAACCCACAAGACACCACACGGGGTACGACAACGGAGGTCCCCGACAAACCACACTGGCAGAGAGGTGGCGCGGCTCGGTTATGTCGGGCCGTTACTTCCCTCCACAGAATACCCACGGAAGACGGGATTGAAGTTTACGGCCCGCGATGAGGACCGCAGCGGTCAGGTACGTCGTCTTCGAGCCGAAGGTAGCTTGGCAGGATCCGTTGTTCTCGAGACCGAAAACTTCGCCGATGTTGGCCGCGCTGTTGATGGCAGCCAATCTCCTGAAATTGTTTGACGGCGTCGGGGTTGGTCCTGCCAAACCGCTCAATGAAAGCGCTCTCAGAGCGAAGGGCAATACTCGTCATTGGTGTTCGCCAAGTCCCTTACATCCAAAAAAGTGCTGTGCGCGCCCCGCCCCACCCCGCACAGGCCCCCGCCCTTACGACAGACGCATGCAAGCCTGTTCCGCCACCTGGATACCTCCCCGCGGTTTGCAGTTGACTCTCCTATCATCGAACCCAAGTCTGAGTATGGAAATGCATCGCAATAGCACCTTTTCTTGTCACCAAAGCCGAAGGAAGACAGGCGGTCATCTTCTCCCAACAGATACGTCTCGAATACGGCTCGACCACGGCCGGATTGGGAGTACGTGGGAGGTGGCAATAGTATTCGCGATACGCGCAGCGGATCTTCATTGCGGGTACCCGTATATTCCGCTAGACCCCGTTGGGGGTCATTGGAAGCGGCGGTGGACTGGGACAGGTCTCATTCGGGTTACTTTCCAGAGACGCAAGGAATCTTGAAGGCGTCACTTAGCACAACTCAAAGAGCACCATCGTTCGAAACGTACTGTGTGATGTCGTCGAAGGCCCAGTCTGGAGTTGTTTGATTCCGCGCCCCCGCGGCTTCGACAGGCAAGAGATCTACGGGCCCGCCGACCTGAGGGTGTTGATACGAGTAGTCTGGTATCGGCAATGCGGGAAGGTCGGACCGGTCAATCCGGGGTCCGAGGATAGCTGTACCCAAATGGCAACACTAGACTGAACATATGAGCGCTACAAGTGGGGCTGACCTTTGCACAACTTTGCCGATTGAACTCTCTTTGGCATCGGTGTTCATCAACCAAGCGGCCATCTGATCGACATTCGATTCCCAATGTGGGGGTTGGCCCACATGTGAAAGAGGTTCGGACCGCTCGGCCTCTCGTCCAACGGCAGAGGCTGCATTCTCCGAGGTGCCCTCGCGCAAATCCAAACTATTGTTTGACGTGTCCTCTAGAAGGGCCTCTTCAGCTTGGTTTTGTCCTCACCTACTCTGACTCACGAAATGCATCGCGGAACGGTTTGGCAGCTTTGATGTATTGCGCAAAGAAAAAGAGACTGCTCGAGCATGCCCCTATGCCTGTCATCAGATCCTTGAGCGATAAAATGTGCGGATGCGCGACGACGCATCGCAGCAAAGTCAGGCGGGTCAAGAACACGTTGTGCAAGTCACTGAGATTGGCTGAGCTAGAAGGCGGAAAGTGTTGGAGCATCCGTCGGTAGAGATCACATAATTTGCTGCACAGCGAGCACACTGCCGCAAAATCTTGTCTCCTGGGGTACTGTCGGCCGATATAGCCCGGAGGATCGACAAACGCGCCTGATAATGATGAGCTCAGATCAAAGGAGGTCAAACATACATATTCAGCGCGGATCACGAACCATTCTTCCGGACAGCAAAGCAGCGCGAAATCCATGGTGGGACGAGGCAACCCCAATTTCCATCATTCGACATCTTCGAGCAGCTTCTGGACGACAGCGGGTCGAAGACGAAGAGACGAATTGAGCGCAAACAACTCTCTTTGGATCTTGCTTTCTAATTGGCGAAGACGGATGATGTGGATGGTCGAAGTCATACTCGACATGGGACGCTCGCCATTGGTAGTTGATCCTGGGGCAACATTGCGCTCAAGCTGGGGCACACCGGTGTCTGATTCGTGACCTCCCACCAGCCCAACCAGAGCTGACTCGCAGTCCACGTCTAGAGGCAGGGTCTGGTCGATCTCCTCGTCTGCTATCCACAAAGGTCGGCCAAGTATGAAGGCATAGTGACGATCGAGGTTGTAGACCGTCCACCATATCCGCTTGCGAATCTCCCCCGCGTATGAGACGTTTGCGTGCGGCACATCGCGCCGACGGCGCATCCCAAGCTCAACAGACAAGCTCATGGCAATCGAAACCAGGTGCCAAACACAGGGTCCGTCCGCGCACCGCATCGAGTACATGGAGAGGAGAAGAAACCCTTGCACGTTCCTTCACCAATCAGCGCAATTTGTCACGAACGCAGTGGGGAATGCATCGATCTCGACCTGCTCGAGCTGCTCTATCATACCTCTGCAGACTGTTAAGTGCGCCGCATAGATGCGCCGCCGCACGGTCCTCATGCGGTGCTGTGCACACTGCCACTGCTCGAGCATGCTGACACTCCCCCTCGAGATCGATCGTTCCGTTTGCCTCCTGAGATATTACTCTTGGTGAAAGGGCACGTCCCTGGCGCTCCTTCATTCGTTGGAGGTCTTGACATGTTCAACATCCGTACACAGGCTGCGTGCGCTGGTCCCGGAAGTGACTTGGTGAGCACATCTGCCTTCTGTGCCTTTGACTCCGTGTACGCGAGTCGTATCATTCCCATATCGACCCACTCGCGTATCTGGTGGTGCCGGATTGCAATATGCTTCGTTCTCGGGTGTGAAGACGGTTTCTGAGTGAGTGCAATCGCGCCTTGATTGTCGCAATGAAGAGTTGTGGTTGGCTGACGGTATCCTAGCGTCTCAAGTAGCTCTCGCAGCCACATGATTTCTCTGCCGGCTTCGCTGATTGCAATGTATTCGGCTTCTGTCGTCGATGCCGATACTGTCGCCTGTCGCCTCGAAGACCACACGATCGGTGAGTCGTCTAGTTCGATTATCCAGCCTGTGGTCGACCTTCGTGTCTCTCTACAGCCAGCCCAATCCGCATCGACCCAACCCTTGAGTGGTCTCTTGCCTTTGCCACCCAAGGTGAGCCTGACAGTTCTCGTGTTTGACAGGTATGCCACGACACCTAGAGCCATCTGCCACAGATGTTCGGTCGGTCTTGCAATCTGTCGAGCGAGGAATGATGCCGCAAAGCTGATGTCTGGTCTAGTGCACCCTGCAACCCACTGCAGGCACCCGACAATTTCTTGGAAAGGTGTAAGCGGAGCCGTTGGCGACTCGTCGGTCCAGGTCGTCGTCTTTCCTCGATTCAATGGTAGTGGCGTCGCTCTCGGCCGATGGCCAGGGAATCGCTCGATGACTCGCTCGATGTATGCGGGCTGGGTGAGCCAGATTTTCTTTGCTTGTCTGTCACGGGGGCTGACCTTCATCCCTAGGATGGTCGACACCTCCCCCAGCTCCGTGATCTTCCAGCGTCGTGCGAGTCCCTTCATCACCTCGTTGATCTCTGCGTTTGTTTGAGCCGCCACTATGATATCGTCCACGTATGCTAATAGCAGCGCCGGTCCTCGGTCCTTCGAGCCGGTCCTGTAGTACAGACCCCAGTCTGATTCTGTGCGCTTGAATCCCAACGCCTCGAGTCCTTTTCCCAGCTCGATCCACCAAGTTCTGCCGGACTGCTTCAAGCCATACAGTGATCCAAGGAGCCGAAGGGTGTCGCATCCCGTCTTGGGCCTCATGCCCTCCCGATACGCCATATAAAGCTCGACATCGAGCTTGCCATTGAGGTAGGCGCCCTCAACGTCCGCTTGCCACACCTCAAGGTCGTTCGTTGCCGCTATGGTCAGGAGCAGTCGGAGCGATGTGGTTCGACTGACTGGTGCAAACGTCTCCGCGTAGTCGACTCCCGGAACTTGTGAGAAGCCTTGTGCAACCAGCCTCGACTTATACTTGACCACGTTCCCGTCGGCGTCTGTCTTTACTTTGAAGACCCACTTGCAGCCGGCAGCCTTTCTTCCTTCGGGTAGGGACGTTTCGATCCAAGTCCCTTTCGACTCAATGTTCTTGATCTCTGACTCCATCGATGACAACCACTTGTTGCTGTCTGGTCCTGAGAGCGCCTCATGTACCGTTCTTGGCTCTCGCATCGATCCGTCGCTGACAATCGCCATCTCTGACGCCAATCCAGCGAATCGGTTTGGTGGTCTGACTGGCCTTCCCATCTTTGTCCTTGGTCCCTCAAACGTGTCGACTGGCTCCCCTGGTCGACTGGGACATAAGCCCATCGCTGTCCAACTGGTATGCGATGACTCGGTACGGGGATGCGTGACCTTGGCTGACTGGCGGTAGTCTGCCTCGTCTTCTCGACGTCTTGCACTGCGGACCGAACCAGTGCTCGATCCCGTTCTTCTGAAGGGTCAGGCCGATCATTGGTGTCCCTAACTGGGGATCCCTCTTCGGGTGGGGAATTCTCTCCCCATCATCGTCCTCGACTCGTATCTCGAGGACATCCTCTGGTTGCTTGATGGACTGAACCGGGGGTTCCTCATTTGGTCTTCTTGGTAAGTGTTGGACTTCACGGGGGCCCTCATTGCTGGCGCCCTCGACAAACCGTACATCTCGTGAATGTATGATTCCGCCATCTCGGTCTCGCCGAATGATCCATCCGCTGATGGTCTCGCTCTGACCTAGGAGGATTCCAGACTCGCCTTTCTCGATTGACAAGTCGTTCTTGCGTCGCACTTCTCTCGGCACCTGTACAAAACACCGCTGGCCGAACCGTTGGACGCTCTCGATTCCGCTGCCTCGTCCTGTGAATTTTGTCCAAGCCGAGGGATTTTTCGTTGACGTCTTCATTAGGATCACCGCAGCGTATCGTGCCGCATATGACCAGTATGTGGAGGGGAGTTTCGAGTCCACTAGGAGGGACGCGGTCATCTCCTTAAGTGTGCGTACCATCCTCTCGGCAGCTCCGTTGAGCTCAGGTGTGTATCGTGGCGAGGTGTAATGCTGAATTCCAGTAGTGCGGTACCACTCGATTGCCTCTCCGCTGGCGAACTCGGCGCCGCCATCGGACCTGATCACACGGACCCTGTCCCCAAGCTGTCGCTCAAGCTTGGTGACTGCTTCCTTTACCACGCGCATCGCCTCTGCCTTTGATCCAATTGGCACAGCAAAGACAATGCCGCTCGACCGCTCGACCCCGACAAATAAGTATCGGTGGCCATCCACTGACGTGTCCAATGGGCCCGCAAGGTCGATATCGAGTCCAATGCCACTTGCGCCACCTCGCAATCGCGGTGCTTCGCCGTCCTTGGGGTATCGCTCGATCTTGACTCGGAGACATACGTCGCACTGGTCGGTGCGGAAGGGATCCTTGCGTAAATCCTAAAAGGAACCATTCAGCTTCCCGTCCTTGGCCAAATCGAGTAGCCTCGACCTTCCAATGTGGCCAAGTCGCTGATGCTCTTGCTCCAGGATGCCCTTCCCTTCGCTGCAAATGCCAACGGCAAGTGCAAGAGGCTCGACCGTTCCAAGTACTGTCGTCCACAATGGTCCATCCTTCTGCAAGGTGAGTCGCTCTGTACCTCGCTTGATCGTTCCTCCGCCGTCACGCATGTCGACGGTCCAGCCGTGCTTGAGAAGACTTGATAGCGATAGCAGGCTTACTCTTGAAGCGGGAACGTAGTATACCTCGTTCAACGTGACTAGACGTCCGGATCGTAGTCGGATTTTCATGCTGCCGACTTCGTTTGCCTTCATGGACGCTGTCTTGTCCGCAAGGCCAAATGTCTTTGGTACCTCGAGCTTGCAGACGTCTCGAAGCAACTCACGACGAGCCGTTACGTGGTGCGTCGCCCCACTGTCGACCACCCACATCGGCTCGACCGGTTTGCCGGCGACTAGGATCGAGTCCAAGGTGAACAACGCGTTGTCTGTCCAAGGGTTTGATTCGAGCACCTCCTCATCAGGCCACTGGATGGGCTCAAGCTCGTGCCCATTATTGACGATCTTCATCTGCGGCTTGCTCGAGTCGACGCCGGTGGTCAAGCCGACCCATGACTCGTGTTCGTCGAATAAGGCCCGGGAGAGCGAGATGCGCCCCTCTTCCTTCCCGGATTCTCGGCTGGTCCATGTATCCGTGTTTCGCATGGAACCTCGGCGTCCACGATGATGACCTTTGCCACCTCGCACGCCTCCCTGCCGGTCACTGCCGCCTCTTTCCTTCGAGCGGCAATCACGAGCATAATGGCCACTCTTGTGGCACTCGTAACATTCGACCTTCGACATGTCGATTCGGCGCTCCTTGCGCCCTCGCTCCGCGGCCTCCCGTGTGATCCTTGGCTGGCCCGATGTGGCCAGGATGGCACCACCCCGTGGTGCAGTTGATCGGGCAAGAGGGCGAGCCTTGCGGCGTGCCGATTCAGCGTTGTACTTTGACAGGACCAGCGGCCAATCGCGGTCCTTCTCGGCCACGGCATTGATCTCGGCAATGACAGGGCGGTATGACTGTCCAAGGATCGTTCCTACAAACATCGACGCTCGTTCGTGCGATGTGTGCTGGATCCCGACAAGCCTCGCATCCATGATCAACCTCGAGAACAGCTCCACGTGTGCCGCCATTTCTTCCGACGTCGCGTCGTCATCTAGGTCGAGTGAGTAAAGCTTCCTTCGAACCTCGCGTTGGTTCTCGACGATGTTGAGTGCGTGCAGGTGTTCACAATACGCCCACATGTCCGCGGCTGACTTCAAGTCGTCCAAATCGAGCTTGATCGCCAGCGAGACCGACGCCTTCAACATTCCCTGCGCCTTACTCTCCCTCTTCTGCCACTTCTCCCATTCCTTCTTCTCCTCAGCCGTCATGGCATTTCCCGAGACAGTCTCGGAGACCTCCGGCATCGCCGAACCAGCTCGAGCGTTCCTTGCAGTTACCGTCCCTGTTGCTCCAGGCCCTCGGTTGATCCGTCTTGCCCGGTTTGGCCCGCGATCAAGCCCTAGTGCCGCGTTCCAACAGTCGGCCAGCTGCAAGGCTACCTCAATCGCCGCCCGCCAACCTGCATAGGTCGAAGGATCATGCGTGAGCTTGGGGATATCGGTGGTGGTGTTTGACATGGCGAGAGAGAGGGTCTATGGTGAAGGAGACAGAGGGTACAAGGTAAACAGGATGGGTATCACTCAGACCAAAGTTGCCTCGCTAGCTAGCGCAGCGGTAGGCGCCGACTCTTAATCTGTCACGAACGCAGTGGGGAATGCATCGATCTCGACCTGCTCGAGCTGCTCTATTATACCTCTGCAGACTGTTAAGTGCGCCGCATAGATGCGCCGCCGCACGGTCCTCATGCGGTGCTGTGCACACTGCCACTGCTCGAGCATGCTGACACAATTCCATGATCGCATGGGACGAACTCGGCATTATGGAGGGTTACGATCAGGTCAAAATGCTCCAGCGCGGCAGCATAATACGAGTCTGGCTCTTCGATTCCTCGCATAGATGTGCTTTGGACCAATCGAGCACCAATGGCATAGGCCATCCTGCTATTGAGCTCGAGCGGCCCACTTGCGACTCACCAGATGAAAAAAGAGGCCGTTCCAATCAGTCGGGCGCGAGGTGTACCTATTTCGTACGAAGACTTCATCCCCACAAGCAGTTCTCGCTTGTGGACCCAAGATTTGAGCTGCCGCCAGTCCATGAATGGATGCCTTGCCTGAACGTGCATGTAAAATGCTTCGATACGAGCATCTGATGCCGCCTCACTTGGAAACTTGGGCGCCTCCGTTCGGTTACTTGGGTGGGAGGGACGGTTACGAGAAGCATCGGGGGTGAAAAGACTCGTGCTTGGTGGCTTAAATATACCCAATATCGTCCGAGCCCACGAGAACCCAGAGCTCAGACCCAGATAGTGAGGTTCATTGGCCGAGTTGAGTGAGAGCAATGCAACTCCTGCTGCATAGTTGTTGTGAGGATTGTTCTGGTTACTGACCGTGCCAGAAGAGGGCGAAGCTGGCGTAAAAGGATTTTGACGCAGATGGTCGGCAACATCGACGTTATCGGGACTGTATGTAGCCAAGCGGGCCTCGAGTTCAGCGACCCTGTTTTCCAAGAACAACATGTGCTTAGAGGCCAGATCATGCTATGGATGTCAGGCGGTCATTGCTGATGTGAGAAATACCTGCCCTAACCCTGACAGGGTTCAGGGCTGCAGCTAGAGCATCCGACGAGTGGAGGAACGTCAAGGGGGCCTGATAGTAGTGAGCAGATTGGCTGTTACCGAAGCTGTGCTCGCCCTCGCATCTACATGTATCCGGATTGGACGACGGAAAACCGCTATCAGGCAGTATACCGATCGTGATTTCAAATCAGGCTGAATGCTGGCGGCGGGATATTTCGTGCGCCATATTTAGAGCTGGGAAATCCCTCAATGGTTGTGTCGACGCAGAGCCGTTGTGGCAATTAGCGCTTTGGTGGCATTTCCCTGCGCTGTTTTTCTCCGTCCGTCACCCACACCCTCAGGGGTGCCGCACATTGACCCACTCCAGTGAGGGTGTTCCGGCCTAGATTGTGTCCCGGACTGGACGACAGAGATTCGCTATCAGCCAGCACAGTATGGACGACATGCTCCCCTATTTCGAAGCATCAGTCGGGATGGGTGGATGCGGGATATTTTACTCCTCATAAATGAGACCGGGGCAAATCCCTCAACGGCTGGCGGGAGACCTAGGGAACCGGACAGCCCATGCAGTGGTAGGATGGCAACGAGATGTGGGCGGAGACTGAGCCGATTGGATGGCGTGACCGCTCTCAAGCGGAGATGAAGCTGGAGGCGAACAAGAGTACGGGCGTCTCTGATGGTCTGCGCCAATCAGGCGTGAGGATTCGGGTGCGTCTGTCAGGTTACGAAGGGGGACGTCCAAATTTGGCTACCCTCAGTACGGCATAGCGATTCCAACCCCCCCCCCCTCCCGCGGGAACCGCCACCCAAAAAGGTACATTAGGCTCGCCCTTGTTTGGTACGAAGAAATCAATCCCCTATCTCACCCCCCGATTCGCGACAACTGGCTGCAATACAGTTCACCTCACGGCTACTCGCCGCCCGTCTCATTGACTCAGTATAAAGCCACACGATGTCGAGACTGGACAAGGAGGCGGGCTACTCACGCCGACCTCTCAAGTTGAGCGGCTTCAAGCTGCTCGGCATGGCCTTCTCTACGCTGGGCATCATCTACTCGGACATTGGTGAGCCCATGTCAAGGCTGCACACCGACGAGCTCCCGCCTTCCACAGCGGCTACCGATATCAACCCAGGTGCGCTACTCATTCTGAGACAGGTACCTCGCCACTTTACGTGCTGAACGGAATCTGGTCGTCTTCTGGTGACGCGCCCTCGGAGGAGGATATCGTTGGCGGGATCTCAGCCATCGTGTGGTCTCTAACTCTCCTGCCACTCTTGAAATACGTGCGTGTCGCCGTTGAGAAAGACGCAATTGCAAGCGGCCCGCTGAATCCGATGATCAGGTGTGCTTCGCCCTTGAATTTGGCACGGGCGAGGGCGAGGGTGGACCTTTTGCCTTGTACATGACACTGTTCCCCAAGCGAGACCCCACCGACGAGCAACGGAGCCTCACGACGTACACGACCATGGATTCCAAGGCGCCTTGCGAGAAGGGCAGACTCGGCAAGCTTGCCAACCTAAGGTGGCCGCTGCTTGTTTGGGCCATCTTTGGTACTGCCTTGACACTCTCGGATGGCATCTTGACGTCGGTCCGCCGTTTTGCGTGGCGTTTTTTTTGCCCTGGAACTAGCACGAAATATACCTGACGCTGCCCGCTAGTCCCGCTGTCTCGGTCGTCTCCGCTGTGGAGGGCATCGCAGTCGCCCAGCCGTCTGTGACCAACGCTATTGGGGCATTTCCATCGCTTTCCTCATCTTCCTCTTCGGCCTTCAGCCGCTTGGCACGCAGAAGATCGCCTTTTTCTTCGCTCCGGGTCAGTTCATCGTCCTGTCATTTCCACATGTTCGCCGCTCCCGCTGAGACAGGGACCAGTGACCGCGACTTGGCTGGCGCTACTGGGCGCGACGGGCATCTACAACATTGTCTCCTACCCCGCCATCTGGCGAGCGTACGACCCCTCTCGGGCGATTCTCTGGTTCGTTAGGACCGGATCGTACGACAATCTTGCTGGCGTACTGCTCGCCATCACGGGATGCGAAGCCATGTTTGCCAACCTGGGCCAGTTCAACAAGGCCGCCATCCGCATCTCGTTTGCCGGCTACGCGTACCCGATGCTTGTTCTGGCATACCTTGTGAGCGACGAGTCATGCTGGGCTAAAGAGAATCAAAGCTGAGAGAATGCAGGGCCAAGGTGCCAGGTTGATCCAGGACCCGACGGTCATTGCCAACGTGTTCTATCTGACCATCCCGGGCCCCACCGGTGGCGGGCTGTACTGGATCATGTTCATTTTCGCTGTTCTTGCTACTGTGAGTAGATTTTGTCACGCCTTTGTCCCGGCTGAAACTCCCGCTAGCTCATTGCCTCGCAAGGTTCGCATTTTTTGGCATGAGGAGAGCTGCCATGACTAAAACGTTCTTCTCAGCCATGATTTCTGGCACCTTCTCGCTCGTGCACCAGCTGATAGGCATGAACGCCTTGCCCGCCCTGCGGATCAAGCACACTAGCCGGTTGAACGCCGGTCAGATCTACATTGGAGCCCTCAACTGGCTCCTGATGATCGGCACCATCGCTGTTGTCGGAGGTTTCGGCTCGTCGAGCGCCTTGACTCTGGCCTATGGCGTGAGTCGCGTCTGCGGACTGGCCAACTCGACGATATCTGAGCGGCCTGCTGATGGCGTCAGTTTGCTGTCGCAACGGTGCTCTTTGTCACGACAACACTGATCAGCGTATCGATCCCGTTTGTCAAGCACCTCCCGTACATCCTTGGTTTGGCGTTCTTCCTCTTCTTCGGCTTCCTTGACGGCCTTTTTTGGGGCGCCTCGCTCAAAAAGGTCCCCCTCGGCGCCTGGTTTCCGCTCGGTCTGGGGTGTCTTCTGTAAGTCGGGACCTCGAGGCTGCAAGAGACACGGCCGCTAATGCCCCGACAGGACCGCTTTCATCGTTTTCTGGTCCTGGGCTCGCGGGCTTGAGGACTCGTTTGACGACAGCAACGCCGAGAAGCTCTCGCGCATCATCACCCGTCGTGCGCTCGATGAGAAGTCGCCGCTGCGCAAGCCCGTTGTGAACGATACGGAGGGCGTCAGCAATGATGACTTGCACCTGAGTCACTCCGTCGAGGCAGACGCCGAAGAAGAGCTTTCGACGCAAGGCAGCGAACATCATATCCCTCCACTCTACTTACGGGCGGCAACCGGCGAATCGACGGTGCTCACGAGGATCCCGGTTATGGCCATCTTTCACCGGAACGACGCCGCGAACAGGGGCGTGCCGCACAGCTTTGTCAGCTTCCTGCAGCGGTACCCAGCTCTCCCAGAAATTGTCGTGAGGAGTCGCCTTTCCGGGGGCCAGCCGCAGCTAAGTGACCAAAATTCAGATTTTCCTCTCTACACGGATTGTTGGCGTCCCTCACGTGCCCGAGGATGACCGCTACATCGTCAACAAGGTCCGCTCGCTCCAAGGATTTTACGGCGTGACATTGCGGTGAGCTGCACAAACATCGCGGCCGAGTCTAGGTCGCGCCGTGCTGATCGCCGCAGCGTCGGCTACCTCGACTCCAAGACTCCTTCTCTTCCCGTGCTCTTGCCGTACCTCACCTCGATCGAGGCGCGTAGCAGCGCCTCACCCGCTCCCGTTATCGACGCCCTCACGGCGGCTGTGCATAACGCGACGCACTTCATCCCGTCATACACCGTCATCAGCAGGCGGTCCGGCTGGGTACCGTGGGTCTGGGTTAGGAGGATCCTCATCGAAGAGATCTACGGTCGTGCGAGGGTCATTTTCCCCGACTATGTCGCCGCGCTCGACGCGATGCAAGACGAGTGGGTGGTTAGGCCTAATACATGTTATGCGAAAGAGGGGGCTGACGAGACAGCACGATCCACGTCGCAGTGTCAGCCGTCATCTGAGCGGTCAGCTCGTGCCAAGGACCGTAGTGCCGGACGTTTGAGGTACATTGAGGTTTTATAGATGTAGACTGGTTTGCATGGGCGGGGTCTACAGCGAACAGTGGCTGGCCGACATGCAGTGCGATCTAAAATTAGACGTTCACATGAGATTCCTCTGCGATGCAGACCGAGATTCGACTCGCGGCAGGGTCGCCCATTTTTTATTTCGTCACCTACCTCGGCAAAGTCGAACAGTCTTTCGCGGCATTACTCGGCCATTGTCAATGCCGCACTCATTGCTTCCACCTGGAGCCCCTTACCGCGCTACACGTCGTGTCATCGTCGCAAGGCCTGTTCTTCTTGTCGGTCATGAAACGTATGTACAGGATCTCCGAGTCCAGTGGGAAACATCTGATCTAAAGCTCACTACCCCTTTCCCGTCGCTTAGTCTATCTCTTCGACGGACAGGCCTTCGTTCGTACTCCTGAGCGCCGCCGGGCGGCATCCCGCCGGCGCCAGCCACGCAGAACCGTCGCATGATGAGATTGTGTCAGTCAGTCAGCAAGGTCGTGTGGCTGCGTGGATAGAAGGAATTGACAGCCATAAGGCGAGGACGGGGCCTCTCACGGTAGACCTTCAGCCCCCGCGGCTTCGATCCAATCGAAGACGGACACCATGTCGACGATGAAAATCGGATGAAACTGTGTGGAGTGGCAGGTGTACATTGGCTTCAGATGTGGCGCATTGTGCAGCCAGCTTCGACGGGCGCCTGACTGACGATGGTGGTCTACTGGTTCACCCGCACACTTCGTACGGATTCTTATGCAGATTGCCAATGTTCCACTCCGCCAGCTGACCGCAAAAGGCCGCATCACACGCGATAGACAGGACCATGGAGCCTGCCGGGTCGAATTCTCCCCCACAGCCCAGCTTTAGATGGTCTGTCGAAGCGAGTTGTACGGAGAGGGAAAGGTGGACGGACGGTGGGCGAAGAACTTTCGCGAGCGAAAGGCTTTTGTTACGAAATTTAGCGCAGTGGGTAATGTATCGATCTCGACCTGCTCGGGCTGCTCTATGATACCTCTGTAAACTGCTAAGTGCACCACATAGATGCGCCGCCGCATGGTCCTCAGACCGTGCCGTGAACACTGCCACTGCTCGAGCATGCTGACAGATAGGCAACAGAGCCAGCTCGGGCTAAGGACTGTGTGGAAGAACGATCTGGCGGCGCCTTGCATGGAAACGTGGGTGTTTCGTCCATCGCCGCACGTCTGTACCCCTCTGGCATCGCAGGAGACTGCTTTTTGTGCTCCTGGGACACGCAAAGAACTGAACGTTTCTTCCGTCTCATGTGGCGGTTGTTGTGGGCTGAACTGGCGGGGAATGCATCGGTCTCGATGAGCAGAGAGCAATTGTTGACAAGGTGACGCTCGCTCTATTGTCCATAAACCGCCTCTGCACCGTCATGCTCGGTCATCCCGTAATGGACGTCACCATCGCTTCAGCTCGAGACGGCTGACAATTAACTCCTCCAATTCTGCTCTCCCTGAAACACCGCCGAATCTGTGCTTTCGATCATATCGCGTCAAACATAAGAAAGGGACTGGGGCTCTCTTTCCGATTTCTCAGCCCCAACAACCGACGCACTCAATGTTGACTTATCCCCTAAGGTACAGTATCACTTTCCCGCTGACGAAACTGGCGCTAAAACGAAACCCAAGTCATGCCAAACGAGCGATTTCCAGGCGTAGCTATCCGGGACTGATATCAAACTTGTCCAGCGTTTCAAATACCGCTTGAAGCTTGTCCGAAGAGAAGGTGAGAGTGCCGTTGTACGCGGTGGGACGCTGTGGGTAGAACCGCAACTCAAATGTCGCGGCGACCCCGAAGTTACTGCCGCCGCCGCGGATGGCGTAAAAGAGCTGAGACATCAGTGAAGGGCTCTTCACATACTCACGTCCTTGTTCTCAGTGGCCGAGCAGTGCAACATGGTGCCGTTGGCGATGACAACGGTCGCGCCGAGCATGTGAGGGGGTGCATAGCGTGTCCGTCTGGTCTACGGTATTCTGCTGTGATGTGAAAGCCTTATAGCTCTTAGGGGGTTACATCTGGGGTCTGGTATCGCTCTGAAGCTCTGTTCTACTCGTCTAGATTGTCTATGGCTCGAAGCAGCGGGCTCTGGCCCTTAGCAAGCCAAGGGAGAGTCGCCTGACAAGAAGGGAGTAAACACCTCCAGTCATGATTGATTTCCAAAGCTTGAGAGCGTCTCTAGCATCCGTTTCCATTGTAACACCGAAGGAGAGGACGAACGGCCTGAATGGTCGGTCGGAAGGTAGGTGTCGGCGTCGTTTCTCCCTTGCCACAGCGTTGAAGTGCTGGTGAACGAGTTTGGTGGTTCTTTTGGTCGGAGAGTCGTCCTCATTGGTTGCTAGTGGCAGCGTGGCGGTCTGGGAATCCTGGGAGGCCAGGTAGACGATAGTGATGTCGATGTCTTCGCTTGAGAGTCCACTAGGAGCCGATCCAGTGATCCTGATGTCGTTCCTGCGCTGTGTACCGGTGATCGTGGGTTCCAGGTGAACCTGTACCCCTTCCAGGTCGCTAGCGCAGTCCTAATTGTGCGGGGTTACACGCCCGTTCTAGGTGTGGGGGGGGGGGGGGGGGGTCCCGAGGCAATTTTTCATGCATGCATCTACGCACGTCTCCCGACTACCCCGCATCAGGGCTACCAGAATCTATGCGTAGAAGTGTTGTAAGTACAATGTGGGAAGAGTTGTGGGCAAAAAGGAGGCTCATAGGTGACCAATCCCTAAGCCCGGGATCAAATCCCAAGATCTGTCCCGTCAACTCACCGGTCCATGCATGCATCTCCCCGACTTATGGCTGGTAGATCACGGTCGTCTGAGCCAGGATCTGTGGTTGATGTCAGTGTAGCTGCAATGTGGAAAGAATGAGACGTGATGAGGAGACGTGATACTCACTGGGTGACGCCGACCCTAAGCCCGGGAGCAAATCTCACAGCCCGTCCAGTCCCAACTTATTCAACCACATTGTAGTTGATCAACTCGGCTATCCGGTGGATAATAGCCGCCCATTAGCTTGTGATAGCAGCGTGTCATGCAGCACCGGATTCTGAATGGCTGGCCATTGTTGACTTGGTAGCGGTGATGTTGATCATTGGGGTGGTTCTTGCACAGCAGGCCATCACCGGTGGAGTTTGCTCGGGCAAGTTGGAACAGGGCCCTGATCTGATCATCGGTCTGATAGCTCTCGCTGAGGATGTTGAACAGGGTCGGGACGGCGGTTGGAGACATTGTTATATATTTGAACTCGGGCCCTCTAAACGGATATTCCGGGACTCGAACCCGGATCTGCGCTGTGCTACCATTACACTAAACACCCGTGGGAGCATAGCTAACACTCCCCTTAATCCGATTGCATCACATGCTAATCCGGAATACTAATGCGACCTCGGCGGGAGGGACTACTCTCCCCCGGCAACGCTGCCCGGTTCAGGCTTGTAACTGCCTCGTATATCCGCCATGTCACATATTTGATGCCAAGTAAGCTCGAGCAGTGGCAGTTTTCACAGCACCACATGAGGGCTGTGCGGCGGCGGGCATCTATGCGGCGCACTTAACAGTCTGCAGAGGTATAATAGAGCAGCTCGAGCAGGTCGAGATCGATGCATTCCCTAATGCGTTCGTAACACCTATCAAGCTTTGCAGACGTGAGTCTTTACACGAGATACTATCCCGATTGACTGATGAAACGTTACAGTGCAGGCGTTCCAACTTTGCTTCAGCGCTGCATTCTCGTACTGAGCAGACAATAGTCTTCGATCTGTTGTGGAACGATCACGACTCCCGATTGGCTTTGGACCTAACGACACAATACGCCCTCAAGAGACGTTTGCAGCGGACGCAAATTTCTGCTTCTCGTGACCATGTTTGGAACGAATGGTCTACACGCCGTCCAGGAGGTGTCGGTGCATCAACTGGATCTGGCCACCCTTGAGGCACTGAAGAATGTCAGCTGCCTCGAGCTGAAGCCCCTTTGGCGTTCTTACCGCATGACCGATGAGGACCGTGCAGTGGCGGTTTCATGGACAATAGAGTGAAGGCCACCTGGTCGGCCATTGTTCTCTGGTTAGTGAAGAGTATGTTATGGCTCCACGCATGTTATGGCTCCACGCATTTGCAGGGCGAGGGATGAGGGCAACAAGCAGGCGCAAGCGGGAACCGGGATACCAATACTCATACATTCAGAGGCGCTCAGAACACAAAGGATGCCGAGCCCAAACAAGCCCCACCATTCTGGCCGACCCCGGAGAGAGACCGTGACTTTTCGCAATGCAGTTGTGACCCCTAGCGAGATCGAGAGATTGTGCTTGGGGGTTGGACTCACGGATTTCGCACGTCTTGGCAAGACCGTCGTGATCGGCGCAGCCACGCCCTGTCATCCGTGACTTCAGCCGCAAGCTGCCGTATCCGGATCTCTTGAGCATTGCCACCATGATTTAGTGGCTTGAAGACATCACTTGGTACCATAATTACCTGCAATGGGTAGAAAGGTGGCAGCCTGGCAGGGTGGCGCAGGAGACGTCCTCGCCATCCAGGAAATGGCTGAAACGCTTGAGCACTCCCGCAACTTGTATGCTGCTCGAGCCGCAATGCGGCCCAGCAACATTGGAGCTAGTGTACTCAGTACAAAGCGTGGCGGTCTGGAAAGACAAAGGTGTGGACGTCATCTATTGGTGTGGACGTCGTCTATTATAACTCGGCTTTCTTAGCGCAGAGGCCACGCTCCCAATGAAGAGGTCTGCGAGATGAAGCTCCTTTGTCCTATGCACTCCCAACGTCTTGGTTCAGATTGCGCCGGGGGGGGGGGGGGGGGGGGGGGGGCGGGCGGGGGGGAAGGAAGAGAAAGAGAAAGGGGGGAGGCGAGGGTAGGTATGGCCTGTCCATTCGTCGGCAAAGCAGAGAGAGGGCTCACTGCTCGCGCCAGGCCGAAACGCTTGCCACTCCCGTCTCACTTCCTAAATGACTTCTCGTCTGGATGTTCGCCCCCTCCTGAAGCATGGAGTACATGTTGAGTCTATCGCTGAGCAGCTGCGGTTAAAGAGTGGTGTCGACGAGCACTGTGCGACTTGCAGCCCTAAGGAGGGTGTGCGGATAGATGAGGCTTACAAGCGCTATAAAATCCGAGATGAAATCCCGTGATCCCTCTTGCACCCCAGCCCCGCTTTCCCTCCCCAACCGCTCTCACAGGCCGAGGGAGCAAGTCACGAAGCACAGCGATAAATTGACAAGCCGTGGCATGTCTCGGGTTTGTCTCTGCGGTTTTGTCTCCGATGGAAAATCCGAATGTCAGTCGACGTTCCGGAACGAATATTTGATCATATGTCAGCCGGCGTTTGAAGAAGATGCCGGCTGAGTAAGAAGTCGTGGACAACTCGCCACATTGATTATCGAGCAACTTTCATCTCGCAGGATTTACAGCGGTCTCTCCAGCGACTTATTGCTAGCTCATGAGCATCAGCCGACGCATTGAACAATCTGCTGTCTACACTCCTGCCTCGTCGCGCCCTAGTCGCACTTCGCGTTTACGACCCGGACTTAACAGCAGTCCCAGCCTAGTCAACGAAAGCGGAGTTGACACCACTTCACTGCATCAGCGTCTTTTCACCATGACGGAAGTCAACGACACCCTCGCTCCGCAGCTCGCCTCTGTTTGGTCCAACCTCAAGGCGAATGCCCCTTCCTCCGTTGTCGACAAGATACAGTCGTCACGCTCGGACCTGATCGGCACGTGGGATGCTTCGCAGGTAATCAAGGTCGGCGCGAGGCTCCCCAGCTTCACCCTGCCCAACGCTACCGGCGACCCGATCTCGAGCGAATCGCTACTCGTCAAGGGCCCCCTTTTAATCTGCTACTACCGCGGCGAGTGATGTCCTTTTTGCAACTTCGAGCTTATGGCCTACCAAAAGCGCATTGGGGTTATCCATTCCAAAGGTGCCCAGCTCGTCGCTATCAGCCCCGAGCTACCTGACACCAACACCACCATGACCGAGAAGCACTCGCTCAAATATCCGGTGCTGTCTGACAAGGACTTGGTCTTCGCACACAAGCTGGGCATCGTCTGGGAACAGCCAGCGGCCATGCGCGGCATCTTCTCGGCTTCCGGTACCGACCAGCTCAAGCGCACCGGCAGGGACACTCTCGAGCTTCCCGTGCCGGCTACAATGCTTGTTGGTAAGGATGGCCTAGTGAAGAATATCTGGGCCGACCCTGACTACACGACTCGGCTCGAGCCGACCGCGGCGATCACATGGATTGATGAAGTGAACCGTTCGGACGGGAATTAAAGTGTGAGCATTGACTGGTTCGGGCGGAAATGCGGAGTGAACCGTGGGGCGGTATGAGGCGGGCAATCCTGTACATAGACTGCAGCTTATATGCACACCTTCTCAAATTAGGCAGCTTCGGGTCCACAAGCCGCAAAAGGTGTCGCGACAAACGGCAAAGGGTGTCGGAATGAGTTGGTCAATTGCTCGCTCGGTCCTCAGCGAACGAAACTCTAGCATTATTCGCGCGCTATGTCTTTCACATCCCAACGAGGCATCTATCATAACCAACAACATATTGTGAGACCTTGCTGCTCTCCCCGCTTCTAGGCAACACTCTATGTCACAGACTGGTTCATCGATACACCTCTAAGCAAGGAATTCGACCGACTCGGTTTGATCGATCCTGGTCTCGTCCGGTCTTGCTTTCCCACTTGAAGCACCACAGATCTTGTTTCCGAACGACAACACCTCAAGATCGTTTGAGGCCGTCCCAAAGGTCTATGACAAGGAGAACTTTGTGGTATGTAAGCAGAGGCTCACCTTGGCCCTCCTGCTCACTCGATCGAACTCGTACATAGACCCAAAGACGAAGCCACTTGAGGGTACCTCGCTCGAATGACGGAGCGCGATAGTCAGGTCGGTGTCGCTATCTCCACCACCTACGTGGGCCTTCTCTCGGCCCACATCGACCCCATCAGCCACGCCAAAGTGGGAGCCCCTCGATCTCGCGCAGTTTACTATTCGCCCGCCAAGCAGTATGGCAAGTACTCGTTCGCACTCGGTCAAATATTTATCGAGCCAAGTGTGGGAAGGGAGAGGGTGTGGATTCATGGATGAACCAAGTTCAGGCACAATACCGTGAACTCAGGCTCCTCTGGTTCAAGCTTGATTCTGTCTGCATTGAGATCCTCCACGATGGCCTGTCCGATTGTTTGTCTCGTCTTTGACTCGATCTGGAAGGCTGAGGGGAACCCCCCAAATCGAGGACATCAAGATTGAAATCCTCAGACTCAATGCTGGACAGCTCAATCGCTCGAACGAGGGGGCGTTTGTGTTGAGACGACTCGGTTATGTGCTCGGTTATCAAAGCCACGGTGGCATCCACTACAGGATGACCGAGCAGGACCTTGCCGTGGCGGTTTCAAGGACAGTAAAGAGGATGAGAGAGTTGCCCATTGTTCTGTCGAAGAGTGGGAAGCGGGAAGCATAAGAGTAGCTCGAGTAGTAGTCGAGATCGATGCCTACCTCGCCGGTTCATACCTTACAACAGGAAGGACATCAGGATCACCGGATCGGCCGCCAGTGGGCTTTCAAGTGTAGATATTGACAATACTCCGTCCCCTTGGCGTCAAAGGCTTCCCAAACTGCCACGCTATCCCTGGCAGCCATCGAGGATGACTCTTTGGCTGAAAGAACGGCCAGACCGGTCGAGAAACACCTAGGGACGATAGCAATGGAGAAACGGCGCCGGCACCCTCCTTCTGACCGCCCTTTCAGAACGCTGGTGCTCTCGCTTGGAGGCATGATGGAAACAGAGGCCAGAGACGCTCTAGATCTCTGGAAATCAGCCATGACGGGCGGAAAATACTCCCTGCTCGTCAGGAAGCACTCCCTTAGGTTACTGAGGACCAGAGCTCGCTGCTTTGAGCGCCAAGACCATGGAACGAGTAGACTAGAGCTTGATAGCGCTATCAGACCCGAAATGCAACCCCCTGATGGCTTCAAGAATTGTTCCGCGCTTCGTTGAATGTCCGAGGAAATCTGCCGATCGTGGCGCTGCATTAGATTTTGAATAGAGCTGACAGCAATTATCAGGACACAGGTGTAGACCTTCACAGTGTCGAGGTGAGATGAAAAACTGTGTTGGAAAACCCCGACATGTTGAATTCCCGCCCAAACTGACAGGAGCTGACGAACGGCTTCGCAACAGGTCGAGTGTCAGGCGCTTTCTTTCCTTCTTTGCGCTCACAACGTGTCTGGATCATCAGCACGATACCATTCTGAGAGACCCGCTCACATCTGAAATCCGGATTTTGGCCATCGGTAAGGTCTTCAAAGGCGTGCAAATGGGTGACTTCGACGCTGGCCGCGGCTGCAGCGCGGTCCCGGACTTTGTTGCGATGAACAAGCAGTGCCCGGATACACAGCATGAGGACAACGAATGCCGCGTAAATTCCAAGGTGAGCATAGAGAGAGGGGACCAGACAGACACGCTATGCACCCACCTAACCCTTTTACACGCTATGCACCCCCCAACCTCCCCTTCCACCCCATCGTCTTCTCCCTCGACGGCATGATGAATGGCAGCACCACCAAGGTCTTTGCCTCCTGGAAACGGGTAATGACACGTGGGACATACAAGCTGATGCTCAAACGGCTGAGCCTTTGCCTTTTGCAGGCGAGGGTCCGCAGCTTTGAGCTATAAGGCGTTCATAATATCGTAGAACTCCGTAGACCAGACAGACACGCTATGCACCCCCTAAATCTCCCACCAAACGTTTGCCCTCTCACCGGGTCTGGCCCAGCTTTGAGACTCGACCGGTCAGGCCTTCAGTCTCCGTTGTCCACCGGATGGGTGAGGCCTGATCCTTGGCAGCTGCAGCTGTCGACTTTTCCCCACTGGGCTCATCCGCATTTGGCGCTTCCGCTGATTTACTTTTGTCCTTTTTCTTGGAGTCGTCCTGGCCCGCCTTGTTGGACTTGATGCCGGAGCTGAAGTCCAAAGCATTAATACCAACATCTGTGCACTTGCTGCAAGTGCTGAAGGCAAATAGGATGGGAGTTGATGCAGGCCGCCTGCTCACCCTGTGAAGATCTGGCCCATCATATCGCCAACGTCGTTACTGAGCTGGTTGTACTCAGCCTGGATGCTCTCGAACGCTCTCTTATGGTCTTCGTGTTCAGCGGGAGACTCCTTGCCCTCATCGACAAAGCCGCTTTCAGTGCCCCACTGCTGACAACCAGCCTCGATGTCGGCAAGGCGATAACGCAATGTCTTTGCGCGTTGGTCAATGGCGATGAGCGAGGTGGGTAGCCCGGTACCTTGAGGGGATTAGTAGTGCTACGGAGGTCCCACTCGTGACCGAAAAACCGCCTGATCTGTTCGTCGGGCGGATGAGAGGGAGTGGATAGTTGGAGGCCAGTATCGACAGGTGGGAGATGGCAGGGTTGGAATCGAGACCGAGGGAGAGGTGGCATGAACAGGTGACGAGGGGGGCGATCCCGAATGGTACTCACCTTTGAATAACGCGATCATGGCAGAGATGACCGTGTTAATAATGGCGAGTATTTTCGCTGTGTCGGAATTGGAATCACAGTAGTTGACGGTCAACGATCCGAGGATGACAGCACTGACGGCGAGCGAGAGGTCAATGTAGGAGAACAGCATGATGAGCAACCTCCAGCTGAATCCCTTGAACCGACCAAGGCGGCCCTTGAGCAGTGCGACTCGTCGGACAAAGGTGGTCTTCCTGCCAGCCATGAGACTCGAATCCCCGTTGGACGAGGAGTAGTGGAGGGGCGGAACGGAGGGAGTAGTGGGGGAAGCCTTGTCCGCTGGAGAGATGAGTCGTCAGATACTGTATACCTGGTACAGAAGCAAAGACATTGACGGGAGGACTCACTGTTCGACATCTTGTGCAGGTCGATTCACTCTGAGGCTATCGATGATCCAGTTGTTCTGATTCTGTGAATGATAGGGCCAGACTCGAAGCGCGATATACAATGAACGGGCGTGGGTTGCCTCGTGCTGCCGACAGCGTTTTTATATGTCCAATTTATCGTGAGATCCCCCTCGAGTATCCCGGGGACATCGCACGTCGTCCCTGCTCTCGAGCTACGGCGGAGAGCGTGCGAAAAAAAAAGAAAAAAAAAAAAAACAGTGATCCGTTTTCAGTTCCCGTTCATCGCTCAAGCGCTCGCCATATACCAACGTTGCGGACGCCAGTTCCTGACACCCGGTCTGCAGTCGGGTCATCATGTAGCACAGGAGTCCGATAGCTATCGAGCGCGGGCCCAAATCGAAACTCAAACGAGAACTGAACGCCTCCCCCTGACACGTTCCCGTACTAGGCACTCGACGGGGCGATCCGACGTGCGATCTGGGCGATCCTAAATAATACAAGAGTAAACACGAGCCTTGACATCGCGGCAGGGCTGCCGACTGGGTGCACGACTCCGACATCTTTCTCAAGCCTATCTCTCAGTAGATTACCTCTTTGTACCTTTACCTCACAGAATGTACCAACCTTTTAGCGTGGCGAGGGCATGAGGGAGGGGACCGGAACCGATAGATAGGTCTGGAATCAGGCACCCGCGAACGTCCCCCAGCCGAATAGGCTCCGATAATGACGTCAGGCTCCCGAAGCTGTCCGTCGTCCGAATTGCCAGCAATCGGGACTTTCGGTCAGGATAGGGTTCATCGTGCCGGGCTCTCGCCGCTTTGCCAGCGAGACCGCCTGAGCCAACTTCATCAGCGAAGCTGCAGCACCAACAGGGCTCGCTCCTGGGCCAGTCTTTCGCAGCTGCTCAGCTGATGGGTGTCTTCGAACTCACCTGCTAGGAACGTAGAGGGACATGTAGGAATGAGTGGGAGTATAGGCAATACGACGATAGGTACATCGCGAGGATCCCAGAAGAGGAACGACGAGATCCTCAGGGATGGGAAAACAACAGTTCAAAGTGTAGAGTATGAAGATCCTGTGCCTGTGAACAGTCGTCTCCCGGCAAGAATGCGAACCGAGGTCCAAAATGCCTTACCAGCGGGCAAGCAAAGGGATCTTATGCGTAGCTTCTTAGAGAGACGGCGAGGGCAGTCCCAATAGAGCGCGTGGATGGGACGAGCGAGCAGCTCAGGTCTTGTTTCTTGATGTGGGAGTTCCGAACTCGGCAGCTGGAGAGCGTCACAGAGCCTTTGCTCGCCACATAATAAAGCTCTCCAGAGTAGCGAAGGCCGATCCTCCAGAACTTGCCGTACCAAGCGTTTTGGCGAGGTATGGGTAGCATTTACACCGCGTGGCATCGGACGAAAGCGAATGCGGCCAGCCCGAAGGAGCAAAGTCGAAGAACGGCGCGATACCCTGGAGTGGTTTTTTTCCGGGGGCTACCAGCCGCTGTCCAACACCTTCCTTGGGCGCTAGTCGCTTACGCTTGTTTAAACGGTGCAATAATGATCTTGTGGCTGTTCCCACCCACTCCCAGTCCGATGCCTTGCTCCACCACCGGCCGATTGGCTAGAATACGCTTGTATTCGAGGACAGACAAATCAAGGGACTTACATTGCCCGTATGTTATCAGCTCAGCGGCCCCTCGACCGCGGGCCGCAAACTGATGAGCTCCGTGGCTTTAAAAACCACAACAGAAGAGAAGATTGGACACAGCTGGGCTTGCAGGTCGTAGGTCCTGACTGTGCAGACTCCGGCATGAAAGAGGACCTCGGTCTCCGCGGCAACCAGTTCAACTTCGCCAACGCCCTCTGGATCGTCTCTGGCCAGATTCCAAACAGCCTCACCTTCACGAGAGTACGTCGCATAGATACCTTCAGAAAGTGTGGAAATGTGATACTCATCCATTTGATGGAGCTCAAGGTCGTTCATATAGCGACCAGAGTAAGGATCGTCCGAATCGACTGGAACTTTGCGACTGGGGCGAACATCTCGTAATCGATCCCTGGTTGCTGGGTGAAGCCTCGAGCGACCAGTCGAGCCTTGTATCTGTCGATCGAGCCATCCGCAAGCCTCTTGATCTTGAACACCCACTTGCTGGTGACAACTCGACCTCGAGTGCTCGATCGCGGAACAAGGTGGAAGACCTTGGCCTTGTCGAGCGAGCGAATCTCGTCCTCTGCAGCTGCCTGCCACTGCTTGGCATCGATTGAGTCCATGGCCTCGTTCCATGATCTCGGTTCATCGTTCGAGCTGGCCTGAGCCGCCAGCGCTCCAAGGGCATGGGGAGATAGACAGCCTGGCCACTGAGGAAGTCGAGCTTCCGAGGGCGAGTAGTTGGGGTCGCTCGGTCGTCCAAGGAAGTCATGAAGCTCTGCCTCATACTCGATTCGGGCAAAGGTCACCAGGCTATACTCGTTAGAGGTCGAGCCGACCAGGCCATACCTGTTGCCCGAGCTAGTCTACGCTCGATCAGGTTCTTGATCCTCTTGATCTGGCGATGAAGCACTCTCTCGAGCGAGCCGTGCGTCGGCTGATAGGGCCAGCCTCGACATTGAGGCAGTCTGTCGATCTCATCCTCGGTGTCGATGTCGCCTTCGTTTGCCTCTGCTCTCACGAGGTTCTCTGCTCCCACTGGGTTTTCTGCTCCCACTGGGTCCTCTGCTCCCACTGGGCCCTCTCTTCCCACCAACTTCACCTACGCCAAGCATATCTCACACTGGTTCGGAACCCCGAGCGGGATCGAGGTGTACGTAAAGCCCGGCTAGAGCCCCTAGACCACCAAAACAGCAGGCGCAACGACACCCAAGTCATCACACTGCTCGGGTCCCAGGCAACCGGACTTTACGACCATACGGTGGTCTCAAGTTCCAGCAAGGATGTCCGCAGTACGGCTCTGTCCGATAACGACAACAACCCTTCCCGGTTAATCAACAAGTATCTCGACATGTTCACCGACCATAAGATCAGACACCGCCCCGGCAGCAGCCTCCCGTTCCACCCTCTCCTTTTCTCCCTAGGCGGCATGATGAACGGCGACACAACGAAGGTCAGTTCCGATCTTTGGAAGGGGGCGAAACAGAGTAAGTGTCTTTCCTTCCCGGGAATTCGCTCGTGGTGACACGCGATCTGGCACAATACATACATGCTCGATGCTTCGAGATGTGTCGCGCTATGAATGGAGATCGACTTCGTACACGACAACCGTTGGAGAATACCGTAACCCTTATGCCTGCGCCAACCTCGCTAGATCAGAATGGACACTGCGACCTCCTGCGGATTGAGGACCGTGTAGGCAGTGACCTTATCATCCATGGCTTCCGAGTAACTCTGAACCACGGCAGCGAGGTCAAGCAGGTCCTGCACTTATCAGCGTCCCCACTCTGCGTTGAAGGACTTGACTCACCTGGTGCAAAGTGCGGGCGGCCGCGGACAACGTCTGATCATCAGGGTTTCGGATAGTCGCGTTGGCAAGACTCGCCGCCCAGTTCAGAATGTTTTGGTTGTCTGCCACCTGGTAGCTCAAGAGCCACGGGATGTGAGACGCAATGAGCCACTCTCGAGGGCGATCGACGGGCAGTGCCTTTAACAGGTCTCGCTCGTTGATGTTTCTGAGCTGACTGAGGGTGGTAGGTAGGTCCGTGTAGAGAGCCGGCGGTTTGCTGATGACGAACGCGTACTGTGACTGGTCAGCAACAGCGTCTCCTCTGACTCACATAGTAGTTCTGAAGGTAGTTTACAGCAGAGTGTAGCGGGCTGGCGATGTGGATGCACGCCGTAACCGCGTCGATCAACTGTTCGACCGTTCTGATGGTGGGGAAGCTCTTCAAGTCGCCATTGTTGGGATCCTGCATCTCCTCGCACCATTTCGAGACGCAGTCGTCCGCGACCACGATTGCATCTGAGGCATACTCGGCATGGAGCACAGTTGACACAAACTTGCGAAGAACGTTCCAGAAGAGCAGGATGTCGCGGGCGTACGCGCAGTTGTGATATTTCGTTCCCTGTAGCTCCTCCAGCGGGAATCCTCGGCGGGCCAAGTCTGTCGGAATGTAGTGGTTGGTAAAGTCAAAGTTCTTGTAGATGTACCTAGAAAGCGCGTAGACTTGGAAGGTCAGCTCGAGCAGGCAGGCCCAAAGGACAAACACTTGCGCTGATTCTTTCCCATGCCTGCGATCGGAACGATGACATTTGGAACCAAGGCGCTGCGAGCCGCCGCATTCAGGCTCAACGTCTTGAACCAGTGTGGAGAGAGCAGCTGGTACACGATATGGGTCTCGTGGAACGAGCGATTGGCGGCCACGATCGTTGCCCTGGGGATGAGAGGATGCTATGAGCGCGGGGACTCACTCTTCGATGAAGTGGGACTCCGTCAGATGGACACCAATCTCGTGTCGATGCCAGTCCCCACACTGAACGACTGTCTTGGCGTATCGCCATGGCCAGTCGCTGCTCTCGTCTGGTCTGTCATCGGTAACGCGAAGGCGGTTGTTGAACAGAACGACCGAGCTGGCGAGCGAGCCCTTGAAATCGATGCAAATGGCGAGCGGGTGAAGTTTGCCACCCTTTGCGGTGAGTCGGAACAGAGCCACGGGAGCACTAGACTTGCGAAGCCCGTCGTCCGACTGCATCAGGTCGCTGGGCCCAAGTCCCGTCGCCTGACGGAACCACGAGTAGTCCTGAACATAGAAGGAGTCGTTGGGATCGGAATCGGAGGCTCGTCCGGTGAGTATATCCACAGCCAACTGATTCGCTTGCTTGCTAGCCACGGCCGTGAAGCCGTCCATCCAGTCTTTGGAAGCGCTCTCCAGGGTGACAGGGTTGGTTCCAATCAGCTGCTGCTGAGAAAAGACGGCGTCGGTGTACCTGAATGGCGTCAACTCCTCCCGAGGATGTCCCCCGCAGGATCCCCTCACCAATCATCTCGATCACCAATGTTGGCCTCAGAGAACATGCCACTGCCTGTCTTTCGCAAGTCGTGATTGCGCTGGACAAGGGACTGAATCGTGTCTCCCTGATCGGGACTAGAGTTTACAAAGTCAAGGATCTTCTCCGGGATGATGCGGAGAAGGAGTGGCCCTGCGAGTGTCAGTCAAAGCCGTCGTTCCTGAATGTGGCTCTTGACGCTTTATTCAACACCCTTTCTCCCCTTACTCACCGGTCTCCAGGAGCCTGAGGGTGTTGAAGATCTTTGTCAACGACTCTGCGTCCTTGGCCGGGATTTGTGCGAGATGGGGTGGGTAATCGTCCTCAGCAGATGGCTTGCTCCAGTTGTACGTCTCCTTAGCAACGTCGAGATTTGTCGTGCCGCGAGGCAGGGATGGTTCGAACCCGGCGATATCAAAGTACGTCGCGTACGAGGAGAGGAGCCCGGCGTAAGCTGCGGTCAGAGCCTTCTGGGTACCCTTGAAAGTGCCTTCCTTCAGACCGTCCGGTACAGTGGGCGACACGGTGACCGGCTGGAGGACCCCGGCCCGAGAGCGGAGCTTGAAGACCGCGTCATTGCCTGCATCGGTCGCTTCGGGTGGGAGCAAGTTTTGTTTGATTAGCTCGTTGGCAAAGACGATCGGGTCCAACTCCTTTAGTGGGAGGAGTTTTGGCGGGGTGTCAGCGCTGGACGCCATGTTTTGACAGTGCGTCTGTACGGACAGTCCGTAAGGAGTGTAAACGGTGCACGCTTTTGAACGATGAAAGACTCTTAAATAGACCGAGCAGAGCGCGAGCGGAGTCCAGCAATCAGGCACTCTACGTTTAGGGTTCCGCGCATTACTCCACGCTCTGAACAAGGCACCCGATCTTCGCACAAGCCACCTCGATCGGATGCCGTGTCCAAGTGAGCACGACGTTCATGCGTCCCGGTGGGCCCAGGTGGACCAAAATACCAGGACCACATGCCGTCGTGCCTCCTGGTATGCTGGCGGGGCCGCATGAGAAAATTTCTCCCTCTGCGAAGCATAAATTGATCTACGTGAAACCATGTGCTTAGGTATGCAGTGCACCATTGCTTCCGTCTCAGGGTGCCGGTTGAGTTAGGCGCCGGCGTGAAACTTAGTAAAAGCCTTTTCAGGCGTCGAGCATGGGTACGGCGATTCTTAAAAAGTCCGTGCTCTCTGCTAAGCAACGGTCGGGAGGATCGGGCAGTAGCTGAGCTATTCATTTGTGCCTTTTACACGCGCCCCTCCCTGCTCGTGACCGGAAATGCTCGGGACACTGGAACCAAGAGCATAAGAATGGTACCAGGCTCCGCGCAGGACGTTGGAATGAATCACATGAATTATGCAACGTTCACCCCTCAAGCGTCACCCCCCAACTTGGAAAACGACAACTTACCTGCGTTGGCATCCGTTCTGCGGCAACGTCGAGAGTCTGCTAGCCGGGCCTAGGCATCATCGTTGCGCGGAAGGGTGGGATCTGGCCAGGCAGGCGACAAATTGGCTTGCGGCATCGTAAGTCGAACTTCGGGCTCCACGAGATACGCTCTAGGCGAGCTCCCTGGACCGTAGCAAGGCCTAAGCAGGCCATACACGCCATTGGAACCGCCCTAGCGACACTGGAAAGGGGCACAGGTCCATCTAGAGCCCATTTACCGGTACGCAGCGCAGGAACGACATCAGGATTACTGGATCGGCTTCTAGCAACTCTCAAGTGAAGACATCGACATCACCATCGTCTCCCTGGCCTCCCAGGATTCCCAGGCCTCCACGCTGCCATTAGCACCCACTGAGGACGACTCTGCAGCCGATAGAACCACCAAACTCGTTCAGAAACACCTCAACGCTGTGTCAAGGGAAAAACGACGCTGACACCCACCCTCGGACCGACCATTCAGGCCAATTGTCCTCTCCCCTGGCGGTATAATGGAAACCGATGCTAGAGACGCTCTCAAGCTTTGGAAATCAATCATGACTAGAGGTGTTTACTCCCGTCTTGTCAGGCGACTCTCCCACGGCTTGGAAAGGGCTAGAGCCCGCTGCTTCGATCCATAAGTAACCTACACGAGTAGAACAGAGCTTCATAGCGCTACCAGACCCGAGATGTAACCCCCTAGGAATGCATCCCGATCACCGTTACCAGGTCCATCACCACGCTCCCTTCCCGGTGCGGTGCTCTCAGCGGCAGTGCCAGCACAAGCTCCAACGTACAGCCCTGGTCCACCGGATCAGCTCATTCAGGGAGGTGTCATTGACGGGACAGCACTTGGTCTGTCAGGAAGCTTTGCGGTCGGATTTCCTTTGACCCTTGGGTTGCCCGGGGGCTTGGGGGTCGGTCACCGGTATGTCTCCTCATCAGCGATAACCCGTTCCACATTGCACTTAGGACGCTTCTAAGCATAGATTCTGGTAGCCCTGGTCTGGGAGCACCGGTAGACGTGTTCAGATGCATGCATGGATTTTCCACCCGGGACCCCCCCCCCTTCCCTCCGCCACCTAGAACGGGCATGTAACCCCCTAACCCCCCTAGCCGACAGCCACTTTCGCGTCCGATACAGCAGGTTGCATGCGTTTGTGTTCCCGCAGCGACTACAGGCGCAGGTTTGACGCTCCGAAATCAACTGCGTATTGTATGCAAGCAAGGATAGGAAGAATCATCTAGACCTCTTGTTCGTCGAAACGCTTGCCATTGCCGAGACTCATCCACAGACGTTGATCTCCGATGATATCGCCTCCCAAACAGCTTGGAAAGTCAGCACCACGTCTATACTGCGAAATAAGATGGCTCACTTTCCCTCGGCATCCTTGGTACGCTTCAACGGAGCACCCGTCTCTTGAGTCCACTTCTCGTATTCGCGTACCAGATCCGCCACCTTGTCGGGCATGTGCTTCGCCAAGTCATTCGTCTCACCTTGATCCGAGTACAAGTCGTACAGTTGCCACTTGCCGGTACCCGTGGGGTGTTCGACCGGCATGTTGACAATCTTCCAACGGCCAAGGCGGAGCGCGGCCTTCCCAAAGTGTTCCCACGCGACAACCGTGTCTTGGGGTCCATATATCGCTTCCACGTCATCGCTGTAGTGCGCATCGCCGTTTGATTCACCGTTGAGGCGATGCATGTTCCCATGAACATTTGTCGCTACACCTCCATTGCCGTTTGGCCATGTTGCGCCAGTGGAGCGGTTTCCATCGCGCAGATAATCCACCCAGGAGCGACCTCTGACAGGGTAGACCTGTCGGTCGTGATAGGGCGCTGTGGCACGTGGGTGAGCAGGATCCGGGTTGGGGTTTTGAACGCCGGCAAGCGCGAGGAACGTGGGGACGATGTCCATTGCGGTGGTGAAGGCACGACACACGGATCCGGCGACGAGGTGGTCGAAGGCAGGATACCGCATCACCATGGGAACCCGAACGCCGCCCTCGGAGGTGTAGTGCTTGTACAAGCGGTTCGGCGCGGTAGACGCCTGGCACCACCTGCAAGGTCAGCCTGGTATCTGGCCCCGCATGATGACTTACCTCGGTCCCATCCAGCAAAAGCTGTCCCTGTTTCCGAGGTTCTCGTACTCGTTGTTGTAAAACGTCTATACATTAGCCGGTTCTTATGCGTCAATGGCTCACATTAATCGTCTCAAGCAGATGGGGCCCGACAACCTCTTCGGCTTCCAAAGCCGTCCCTTCCGCACCGTTGTCTGAGAAGAACAGTACGAGGGTGTTGTTTAACTGGCCGGTCTCCTCCAAGTGGTCCAGAACGCGACCGATATGTTGATCCATCGAGTCGACCATCCCAGCGTAGATTTCCATTGCTCGCGAGCTGAACTTCTTCTCCTTGGGCGTGAGCTCCTCCCAAGGTGCGTTATCTGGGCTGACAACATCGTGCGGCTGTACTGTCGCCGATATCAAGCCTTCCTTTTTTAGACCAGCCAACCGACTTTGACGCAGCACTTCAGGCCCACCATCGTACACCCCTCGATACTTGTCACGGTCCTTGGCGAAACATTGAAGAGGGTAGTGTGGGGCCGTGAATGGCAGGTATGCAAAGAACGGCGTTGTGTTCGATGAGGGGGACTGTTCTCGCTCATGGAACATGGAGAGCAGCTCGTCCACGTATGTCTTTGACGAGTAAAATCCGTCTTCGCTGGAGTCTTCATTGGGCTCCCTAAGAGCTTCAGCGGGGCCATCGTGATCGGTCGCAACTCACACGATCCAGCGTCTGTCCTGCTTGACATAGATTGGCGGTTGGTGACCGTGAATGTCCGGTCGGTTTCCTTCGCCCCCTTCCCATTTGGGATCCCAGCCATAATGATTGGAAGAGGCGGGCAGGCAGGAAAAGACCTTGTCGAAGCCCCGATCCGACGGGAGATAGCCGGGACGGAAGCCCTGGTGCCATTTCCCCGATATCATGGTGCCGTATCCCGCATCTTTGAGAAGCTCCGGCAGGGCAGCAATGTTCCGGGTGAGGTATCCTTCCATGAGCCTGTCTGAGCGCTGCTACCTGTCAGTGTGACTAGGCTGGAAGACGATGCGCGTCGAGTGAGGCTCAGACGTAGATTTACACTCTCGTTAATCAGAAGCTGCTGCATTGCGACGTGGCTATCGGTCCCAGACAAGACCATGGAGCGTGCCACCGAGCACATGGGCGCTGTATGGTCTATCCAAGCATCAAAACCAGTCACGGCGTCCGATGAGCCCACGTACAATCGCTGAAACGCAATCCATCCCTGGCAAGGCGATCGATGTTTGGAGTCCTGATCTCCCCGCCAAAGCATCCCAAGTCGCTGTACCCGAGGTCGTCGGCGATGATGAGCAAAAAATTGGGTCGTTTGTCGGTCATGTCGAAGGCGTGCAGGACGATGATGAGAAATGACACAAGAATTGCGCGTTCAATATTGGAACGAACTTGCCAATGAACCCTGCCCGACAGTCCGACCCATCCGTTATGACGGGGAGAGCTTGGCATCGGCCCGTTTATCCGTCCCGGATGAACGCGAGAAATTACTGGATGTGGGGGTAGCCTCCGTGATTCACGCTAGTGCGCGGGCACTCACAAAAAGCCACGTCGTTAACGGTGCGTGAATCGCGCAGGTAATGGCCGGCCCGGGGATGGTGTCCAGAGGTATAAAACCGCCTCCATTGGGCCTCCATTTCTGCTCCGCACCGTTGAATTCGATTCCAAATCCTATCAACATGCAAGGCAAGGATTCGGAAATAGAGACGGCAGAGGACCACGCCAACGATCCTGGCACCAATGCACCACTTGCAGAGGAGGAAACCATCAAGACAGTGCGAGATGTGCGCGACTTGGACGCCGCGGCGGTCTTTCTCGCTGAATTCGGCGACGCGCTGGAGGTGACGCCAGAAGATAGCGCCAGAGTCCGCCGCAAAGTAAGCGGAAGATCCTACGAGAGCTGATATCGAAGATTGACCTACGGCTCCTGCCACTCATGGCCACCATGTATTTTATGCAACAGCTGGACAAGTCTGCCGTCAGCTTCGCCGCGGTGTTCAACATTCAAAAGGATGCTCATCTCGTGTGGGTTTAATGAGATATATTTTACTTGTCGCCCTGATATCCCACAGGGGAACGCAGTATGCCTGGTTAACCACGATCGTCTACGTGGGGAGCATCGTCGGGCAACCCGGTGAGCAACAACATGTAAGAGAGACAACAGACACTTATTGTCGCCCTCAGTATCGACATACGCCCTTACGCGGCTACCGGTCAACTACTTTGTCGGCACCAACTACATCCTCTGGTCTGTGTGCATGGTCGTCATGACCGCTTGCACCAATTTCAATGGCATGGTAGCCCTACGTTTCTTCTTGGGCCTCTTCGAGGCGTGCATCGCTCCGACAATGATGATTTTGGTCAGCATGTGGTAAGTTGTTTCGTTGCATCGCCCCACCTCAGCTGAGAATCAGGTGGACGCGTCGGGAGCAGGGCTTCCGATCCCAATGGTGGTATCTGCAGAATGTAAGCCGATTTGGTGTATGGTGTCCGCCTTATGGCCGCTAACTGTGAAAGGGTTTGGCTACCATCATCGGCTCGCTTCTCACCTGGGGTCTGGGCAACGCGCAGGGGTCGCACTTGTTCCCTTACCAGAGGATATTTCTCACCCTCGGTTTGCTGTGAGTCTATCTCCCTCCTCCTTCCCAGACGTGACTGCTGACCCTGCCCAGCTCGTTGGCAGCCAGCATCGTCACATTTTTGATGATGCCCCGAGACCCGATCCATGCCGCGTTTCTCACCCGGGATGAGAAGCGGATCGCCCTAGAGAGAGTGCGATACAATCAAACCGGGATGCACGGACAGCGTGAGTAGCTGTCCCCTCCTGCCTTCTATTTCTTTTTTTGTCCCTTTCTATAGCTCACGGCCCAAGGCTTCAAGTGGGGGCAGATTGCCGAAACCTTCATGGACCCAAAAACGTTCATGTTCATCGGAATAATCTTGCCAAAAGCAATCACAGCCGGAGGGATAAGCGCTTTTGGTCCGCTTGTCATCCAAGGGTGGGTTCGATCCTTGATGCACCTGCCTGGTGTCAATCCTAATTGATGCAAATCCAGCTTCGGTTTCAACTCCTTTCAAACTATTCTGTTCAACATGGTCCCGGGAGCCATCCAAATCGTTCTTGGGCTCGGTTCGGGATACGTGATGACCAGATACAAAGTCTGGAAGTCTCTTGTGCTCCTGGTCTTCGTTGCGGTCTCTCTTGGCGGCGCCGTTGGCCTCTACGTCTCGCCGCGCGGCAACTCTTACCGGTCACAACTTCTTGGGTTCTATTTCATGCTTCAGTTCTCAGGATCTTGCGCTCCGATTGCCTTTGCATGGGCGTGAGTGCATAGTTGATCGACCAGATCCCAAGCATGACTGATCAACTAGGAATGCAAACACCGCTGGCGCCACGAAAAAGTCCGCTATCGCGACAATCAGCTGGGCTGTGAGTGCCACCCTCGTGTATGTATCCCCTTTGCCGCATATGCTTATGATGCTCAGAGCGTTTGCATAGGCAACGCCATTGGTCCGCAACTTTTCGGCAACGACAAGGCCCCTTATTACTTCATCGGCCTACGCTCACAGGTCATCTCACTGTCGGTGATCATTGGGTCCACAGTTGCCCTCTGCCTGTGGTTAGCGCTACTCAACCGACGGAACGCGAAACGTCGGCACGCCCGCGGAATGACCCATCAGCTCGTAGATCTGTCATTGGAAGCCGAGAGCAAGTGGGCCAGCCTCAAAGCTCAACAGCAAGAGAAGGCACGTTTCGAACATGCTGTCCAAGGAGAAGTCGGTCAGCAGGGTTTCCTAGACCTGTTAGTCGTCCATTCGATTCGCGCATTCCGGAGATCGAGCTGAAGTCCAAAGAACCGATCTCAAGAACGATGAGTTCATCTATTCGTTCTAGGCATCCAACGACTCCAACCACAAAGCCAGCGAATGATGTCTAGTATCCCTCAACGGCTTTCAGAAGACTGTAATCGTAGTCGTCCCGTCGATCCCTGTCCAGTCCCGCCACGCGTCATCCCCATGCGTCTGCACTTGTCCCATGCACCCATGTCGCACACCCATGTCCATTGTGGCGTGTACCGCCTTCCCTGAGCAGAGTATGGGATCATCCTGATCCGAGTTTCATCCCGAGGGAGAGTACCCAAAGTCAAGCTCCTACTACGTCAGCTTTGGAGGCTGCAAGGTCACCGAAAACTTCACCTCCGGTGGAAGGTGGACCGGCGGAAACGGCCACTCGAGGGGCGGTAGTCCCAACAGTTCGGAGAGCTTTCCCGGTCAGTAAGCAGTAATCAGCCACACTAGTCACTGCCCACCGTGTCGGGGTCTGTCAAGTCCCCTAAATCCCCATCGAGCTCTTGGAACAGATGAGAACGGTCGACCAGACTGTCATTACTGATCGGCGGAGCCCTAGTGCTAATCGGCGACGCATGAGGAAGGGCGACTCGTCCTAACGCTGGCAATGGGCCGGGAGGCGCTCCGTTTCCTGCAGAAAGAACAGCACCCCCCTGAGGTTCATCAGGGCTCATCTTGACCAATCGCGTCTGCCATCCGATCAGAGCGGATGGGTCGACCTCGTTCGGTAGCGGTGTTGCGTTGTTGACGAGTTCAAGATTGGTTCGGAGTCCGGAGCCTTGTACCGGAGGATTTTCGAGGAAGGCCGTGCGATTGCGCACGGCGTTCTTCTCAAGCGAGCGAAGACATTCAAGATTCTTCGAGATCCCACCCAATGGCAGGTTCAAAGTCTGGCTGACCTGGTGGAGCAAAGCTTGCACATTACTGAGTCGACTCAGGGCGAGAGGGGCTAGGGGGTTGCCTGGTGAAGCGATGCAAAGTGTGGCCAAGCATACGCCAGCGTTGAACGCGTGAGCCTGAAGGTGCCATGAGCTGTGACCGCCTGTCGAGGGCGTACCCAGAAAAACCAGTGTCGGGCACTTATGACCGGCGCCAGCGCGTGCAGGCTCTCGACGAGGGTGATTAGCATCTACGGCGTGAGCTTTTTTCTATGAAAGAGCATGCTGGCACTGACGCAGCATCTTTCAACCACTACCAGGTACGCCTGACCGTACGGCGTTTGAAACGGGTCGGCCGCATTCTGTGACAATGCAGCCACGAAAAAGGGTCGGAGTATCGAGAAGATGGCTGCGCAGGACCCCTGAGCCAGTGCATGTTGTTGGAAGCAGAGACGCATATCATCGGGCCGTGGTTCGGGGCTGGCAAGGTCGGCCTCCTCCTGAGTAGGATATCTTGTGATGTTTGCTCTCATGGCAGAGCGACACCGGAGGCGGAAAGGCGTCGTGTCCTCAAATCTGGTACTGCGAAGCTCAAGCCATTCTGGCGGAGTCCTGACAAACACTCACACTCGCTGCCAAAGGCCTATTGCGCTCCCGTACGAAGGATTATCAGAGTCCAGTGCGTGATCGAGGATGCTGTGACAGGTTGGTCGAGCCGCCGCATTCGGCCACACTCACTCCTGCACTATCCTTGCAATCTCATATCGCATGACGCTGAACCCGCACGACGCAGGATCACCAAGCGGGTTCTCATAGTCCACCGGGTACTGCGTGTCGAAATGACGTGGGTTGAGCGCATTGCTGAGACATCAAGCCTGGTCCGCGAGCGGTACCATGATACTAACGGACGCCCCCAGCCAAGGGACTGACAATTAGCTGCGCGCCAAGCTTTGCGCTTCTTACCTGGCACACTTCAGTAGCGTATACCTCCCAAAATATTCGCCTGGAGATTAGAACACTACTCGGCAACAGAACATTACCGTCGCTGATCGAGTTCGCCTGGTTCCAGCTGCCACCGCTGCCCATCACGATGTAACCCGCTCTGTGATCAGCTCGCTTCATCCTTATCGTGAGCTCACAGCCTGCATCATCCTGGCGACCAACCCCCACATCTGCCAAGCGAGATCGCGACCACCGTCCAGGCTTGAATAGCTGACACGGTGAGCCACAGAAAACCTGTAGATGACCACATGACGTGGGGCACCTACGTCATGAATCTCCCCATGATAACCTTTACAGTCAGTCGAGGTACTGCAGCTCGGGGGGTCCTGCTCACCATCGCCTGTAGAGCTGTCAAGGTATTGGACACCAGGAAGCGACCGGCAGCCAGGCAACGTTGCGACAAGCTGCAGTACACCAATGCAAGAGGATGATGAGGCGGCCCTCCGTGTTCATCAGAGTACCGTAGGCGAGGACCACGTATAGTAGGGCTAGGCGGTGGAAGTCGCTATCATTGAGCAAACTGTGATCTGGCATCGTGGATCGTTCTCTGAGCTTCCTCCTCGCCTCGTCGAAGCACTCTCGGAGCACTGGCGTTCCGTTCCATGCTGCGTGCCGATAATAGCAGCTCACCAGGACGTCCACCTCATCGTCATGTGGCATGTGAGCGTAGAGCTCGCCAAATGTTGGGAGGCTCGGTGGGGCTGCAAATGGGAAGCCTTGCAAGAACTTGGTGGGGTCGAGCTCGGCCGGATCGACCGGGCGAGGGTCGGGGGGTCCTGATGAGTTGGCACGAGAAGGGGAAGGGTACCGGGATTGCAAAGTATCATAGGCACTCTGAGGAGTTTCAGCGCCTATGAGGTGATATGGACATGGATCTTCCTCACCTCCCTCAGAGACATCGCACCAGCAGAGGCGCCAACAAACTTGATTCTCCCGCTCTGGCTGACCGCAAGAGTACCTGATTGCCCTGGAAAAGGAAGACGGGGACGTTCCGCGACATCTGGGCTGTAGTCGGCGCGAGGCCATGGTTCGCTAGACACCAGCCCGAACTGGGCGAAAGAGGTGGAATGCAGTGGTGGGGGGTCGCCGCCTGAAACTGTAGATGGCTGACCACCACTGGAGGCTACAGGGGTGGAAGAGACCTTGAGACTCTTGACCTGGTCTATAAGACTCTGCCGCTCAGCAAGTCTGACGCGTTAGTGCTCATCAACAACTATCGAGGAAACACCATACAGGTCCTTCAGGTTGGTCGTCTGATCCGGGCAGAGGATCTCACATCCGCGCTTGACGCAGCTTCGGCAGGGAACTGACGATGTCAGTCTGGTCCAGGACCGCTCATGTAGCTCACACTGTCGGTCACATTTGATCTGAGCTCGTCAGCGAGCGATCGGCATTGTTTTCTGCACGTTACTCGCCTTCAGTCGTCGGCATTCTACACATGATCAATCAAGTGCTTTCCTCGACGCGGGTAGAGACACGCACCGGCACACGAGATGGGGACAGCCTTGCCCAACTTGACGAGGGTGGGGCCAAGGTCCTCCTGCATCGGCGAAGTTGGAGCGCTTTCCCACCCACAGCGACGGCACACGAAGTATGTGTAACGGGTATTTGATTGGAGTCAAGTGTCAACTCTGTAAACTTATATGACCATCCCACGGCCGGCCCCGAGCTCTTGCCGGCCCCGAGCTCCTCAGGGTATTGGGCGCGGGTGTTTGGCCCGGCTCGTCGGCCCCCCACCTCTTCCTACATTCCGGCCTCCGCGCGACCGGAATATGCCGTAGTGAACGATTCGTAAGCCGCCCTGCGCCCCGTTTGTTTACGTGCTACTACTCACCACGCACAATTCCTCTTACAACCTGCACCTGGTCTTCACCGGAGAACTCGGTCGTCATTGTTGGAATACAGCCTGGCACAAGGACCGCGGTATATGTCCATGTACACGTACAGTACGCTTCAGTGCGCCATTGCCGCGTCCCACTAGTTTCAAAAGGTCACAGTAGTGGATCCGCTGCCCCCGCGGCGCGTGTGTCCGCGTTTCAACTTCTTCATGCACTTCGAAATTCGACTACTGTACCTTAGTCCTCCACCTGTTACTGTACAACCGGATCAGACGAAAAGAACATGTATTCATGACGCTATATGTGTTCACGTCGACTTGTGATCAGCTGTGGCCGAGCTCTTGGTACCGCAAGCCCTGTAGCCCTCCGATTGATCGAATGCAGCGCCTGGCCGAACGCAGCGCGTCAAAGTTGCGCAATGCCGCCGTCAACAGCAAGTTCGCTGGCGGTCATGAAGCTGCTGTCCGGCGACGCGAGGAACGCGGCTGCCGCCCCGATCTCCGCGGGATCCGCCATGCGTTGAAGCGGATTCATCGAGGCGAAGACCTTCATGCCGTCCTCGCCGAGCGCTTCTTTCGCGAGATCGGTAGCGGTCGGGCCGGGCGATAGCACATTCACCCGGATGCCGGTGCCCTTGAGATCTTCGGCCCAGGTTCGCGCGAGGTTGCGCACTGCCGCCTTGCTCGCGCTGTAGGCGCTGAACGCCGGGGCCCCCGTGGTGCCAGCGCTGGACCCGGTCAGGATTATCGAGCCGCCGGAGCCCATTAGCGGTAGCGCTTTCTGCACCGTGAAGATCGACCCCTTGACATTGGTGTCGAAGATCTCGTTGATGTGCTCGACGGTGATCTTGCCCAGCTCAAGCTGGCTTCCCGCACCGGCGTTGGCAAAGACAATGTCGAGAGTTCCACGCACGCTCTTCACCTCTGCGTAGAGTCGATCGAGGTCGGCGAGGTCAAAGACTGAGCCCCTCACCGCGCGTGCATTCGGTCCGAGGTCCGCCACCGCGGCGTCGAGCGCTTCCTGGCGGCGGGCGAAGATGAACACGAATGCGCCCTCGTCGATGAAGCGCTTCGCTGCGGCGCGCCCGATACCAGTAGCGCCACCGGTGATCACGGCGGTCATTCCTTCGAGCCTGTTCATGTCGAGAACCTTTCCTTTGACTGGCGCGGGGGCTGGAAAGACAGTTATTTAGTAACAGTGACCTCGCATCGCAAGGATCCAAGTCGCCATCAAAGGCTGAAGGAAATGTTCGAGATCGGGAGAAACGTCCTTTTTGGGTGTAGAAATGGGGGAGCTGCGCACAAGACTCACTAATTACGAGATTGAACGAGATGCGTGAACGAACGCTGAATGTTGTATCGTCGGCACAGAGGGACTGTCCCTTTATCTGGATGCAACACGCTGTCCTTTATGTGGAAACAACACGCTGTGTCTTCGCCAGAATGAAGCACCACTTTGAGTCACTGATTCGCCATTGCGTCACTGTCCCTCTTCTCCGCTGACAAAGCCCTTCGGGCTCCCAGATGGTTCGGAATTCGCAGAGGTGATGCACAGTTGATACACAACGTATTTTGTGAGTACCGCATGACTCTCGAATGGTAGCACAAATGCACACAGAGCGCGTCCAACTTCGCCTCGCATGGTTGGCCCAGATGATGGTTGGCAATTCGCAGATTCCCTGCTCTGCGCTGACAAAGCCCTTCGGCCTGCCTTGCAGATGACAAACGTCGTCGGTGTTTCTCACTTTCATTGGTGTATTGCAAGGGCCCTCTGGTGTCCAAACCACCCCTATGCCGCGCGTCTGACCCAGCCGCTTGGGAGTCGATAACAAAATGATCCACAGCCTGCGGGGGCCAATTGCGTGACGCTGTTGGTCCTTACGTTCCGCGAATCGGTTCCGTTGAGCAACGACCAGGTGATTCCAATCATGTCTGCCACCCGCTTCGTTCATGGAGGCTTGTTACAGTACTTGTGCGTCTCTGACTCCGCTAAAAAAAGGGACAGTAGGACACAGACACACCGAGAGCGCTGTGCACAGCCAAAGACATGGATGCATCGGAAGTGACGGTCTCATGGATCCGCAGTAAAAGTGTGATCTTACGCCTGGTACAAGTTATTGAATTCCTTGTATCCTTCACCCTGTACGAAAGTCTGCATCCACGGAAGCTGGGTTTCGGTGTGGGCGAGGTCCCAGTACAGCTTCGCGTGAGCATCACCATCGATGCGGTACTTGGGCGATCCGTCCGCCTTGCGTTCATCGGCGTAATAAAACCTGCAGGTAGTCAGTAATTCGAGCGTGCGCGGACCAGGCCGAAGGCTTACTTGAAACCCCTGTCTTTGTATGCTGCCGACGCAGCCCAGATCATGTGAGCGGCGCCTGACTTTCCAATGCCTTGAGAGACGAATTTGGGGAGGACGGCGACATTGAGTACATTGCCGGTGTAAATAAAGGTTCGAGCCGCTGAGGCTGGGAGCTCTGCAAAGCCCGCGACAGCCTGTTGCGCGGCGACAAACGCACTGTGGATGTTGACAGTAGTGTCGCGAGTGAAGTCGGCCAGGGAGATGGCGAAGGGGTCATCAGCGGGTGTGAAGTGTACAGCGCTGGCTATGGAGCGCTCAGTGTGTTCGCAAGTAGACGCGGGGTAGAATCCGCTTACAATTGTAGATCACAACGCTCGGGATCCCGAACACTTGCTTGACTTTTGCGAACGCGTCGAGCACAGCATCGGTGTTGGAAAAGTCGCTCGGAATGTTCAGCTGATCGGCAGTGCTGTCGTTTGCTTTGATGGAACGCGCGGCCAGGGCAACTTTGTAACCTTTGGAGGCGAAGGTGCGCGCCACAGATTGGCCTATATTGGCACCGGCACCGAGGACCAGGACAGTGGGGGATTTGGCTGCCATGCTTCGAGGTTGGTATCACTTCACTTGGCTGTTGATGGATGAGCCGTAGTTTCTGATGCCATCAGAGAGGTGCGATGGGCTGCTCTCTCCCGCTGCACTTATAGATTGTGATCTGCCATGTAATAATGCATGTAGACGCAGACGATGCGTAAGCCCGAAGGCATTTGTCAGCGAATTCGGTGGCGCCTTCGGGCGCTGGTCGGCGAATACCACGTAGAAGCCACGCACGTCGGGTAATTCCTGCGCATGCCCAGCGTAATCTGAAATTGCAGGACAATGGATTCACCCGACTGCAGAGCAGGTGTGAGGCACAGCGCAGAACGCGCAGAATAGCGAAGGTCTTCACATGGGTGTGTCGAGGCAACAACACACTGTAGCCCCCCCACCTCACCCCCACTCCACCCCTCACTCTCACACCGTCACTTCCGCCGACTTCATCATCATCGTGGCCACAACTGCCCACCATCCTCTCCCCACATGTGCCCTACTCACCCCTTCCCCGCCCACCACATCCACACCGACAACTCTGCTGCCATCCCCGCCCACGAAACGGGGGATACTGTGTTATCCTGGCGTGCACTTCACCTCTTGCATCTGTTTGCCCAGCAACAGAAAGCGCACCGCAGACGCCGTTCCGTTTGGCGCCACCTACCACATCCCGATTGGCATTGAGCACCCTGCATACTGTAGGTGAACTCAGCTCAAATGGTCTCAGTGTCATGACTGCTTTGCATGAGTTGGGCGCCGTTCTCGGGGCGTTTCTATCGGGTTTCATTGCCGCCAGATACTCGCGGAAAATGTCGATAGGTAGGCTCGCATCGAGGTCTGCCGAACCATCGCAGTGTTTGGCTCGATATGGTTCGTAATTGGGGGGTAAGCTCTACGTCGATCTTTGCCCACGTCTCCCAATCATTTGACGTCGACCCCTTAGGACCTTACAAGCATCGTCATCAGCATTCTCCCAATTGGTCGTCGGTCGCTTCCTTGGCGGCTTCGGTATCGGCGTTAGGGGCCAACTCTGGCTTTGTCCACATGTTGATGAGCAAGGAGTCGGCTGATTATCATCTAGCATCTCGTCCCGGCGAATTGTGACCCACCCTCGTCCTCGTCAACCACTCACACCGTCGTACTCTCACACCTGCACGCACGAGCACATTCACAGTCTGACCGGTCATCCACTGTCGGGCTCCGGCGCTTGACAAATTCGCACCGAAAGCTCAACTTGACAAATTCGCCCCGGGGATCGCTGGTCGTCATGGTCCGCGACAGCTCCGGCCGATTCAGGGTGTTCCTGTCCTACTCGCGGCAGGATGGGTCGAAGGACGCCGACGAGATCCAGGCGGAACTGATACCGCACGGCTTCAACGTTTGGCGGGACGTCTCGGCCCTGCAGGTCGGCGAGCGATGGTGGCGGCAGATCGTCGAGGTGATTGACCTTAGCGACGCTATGGTGCTCGTGGTGACCAGCGGGGCGGTCGGATCGCGGGTCGTGTTCGACGAATGGTCGCACGCCCGGGCCGTGGGCACGCCGGTCTTCCCGGTCGCCTTCGACGACGCGATCGTCACCCGTCTCCCCGACTGGCTGAGCAAGGTGGAGGTTTTGCGGCTCGATCCGGCGTACCCGGAACACGAGCAGGCAAGAGCGCGCCTGTACACTCAGCTGGACAACCCGCCGCTGCGGAGGCCGCGGCCGTTCACCGCGCCCCACATGCCGACGCACTTCGTACCCCGGGAGGCGAAGTTCGAGGAGATCGTCAGCGCGCTTCTTGATCCCACCAAAACCCGCCGGGGCGACTTAGGGGTAGTCGTCTTACACGGCGGTGGTGGCTTCGGCAAGTCCACCATCGCCCGCGCGATCTGCCACGACAAACGCGTGCGCGCCGTCTTCGACGACGGCGTGTTGTGGGTACAGTTCGACGAGCGCACCGCGCCGGACGACGCGCTCGCCCTGATCCAGACACAGATCGGGCTGCTGGACCCGAACTCGGCACCGGCGCTCGACCTGGTGGCCGCCGGGGCGCAATTGCGGCAGCTTCTCGCGGACCGTGACGTCCTCCTCGTACTCGACGATGTCTGGTCGCATACGCTGCTCCCCCATTTCCTATCCGACCGCGCCACCTTCTTGGTGACGACACGCTGCGAAAACGTGCTGACCCACTTGCCTGGGGCGCCGGTGGATGTTGAACCGTTGACCCAGGACCAGGCCGCCCAGCTCCTGTCAAGATGGTTGCCGGTTGCACCGCAGCCGGCCGACCAGGAACGCCTGACCGGTCTGGCTGCCCGACTCGGCGAGTGGGCTCTGCTGCTGGAGCTGGTCGGCGCCGAGTTGAACGCGCTGGTCCGGAAGCGCAGAACGGTATCCGACGCGATTACTCATGTGGAGCTGAGGCTCGACCAGGACGTGACCTACCTCGACCGGAGCAGCGAGGACCGGAACTCCGCGATCGCGTCGTCACTGGACGCCAGCACCGCGCACCTCACGCCCGAGCACCGCGACCGCTTCGTCGAACTCGCCGTCTTCCCTCTCGGGACGGAGATCCCGTTTGGCAGGGCGGCGGGCCTGTGGTCGGTGACGGCCGGTTACCGGCTGATGAACGCCGAGGACGCCCTCGAGGAGATGCAGCGCCTCGCCTTATTCACCCGCTACGACGCCGGCGCCCGCACATTGCGGATTCACAGTGTCATCCAGGAGGTGATCGTACGGCTCGCCGGTAATCTCCTTCCCCTGCACCAGGCATTAGTGGCCGCGATGGACGATCATCTCGCAGCGGGCAACACACCGACCCCAGAGGTGGATTCCTTATTGCCGCTGCTGCTCTACTTTGCGGTCCGCGCACGCAGGTTGGACGTGGTCGTCGAGGCCTTCAATGAGCCAGCGCGGTTTGCGCTACTACCTTGGAGCATCCGTCGAGCGTACTCCTCTGTCGAGTTACAGGATCTCCAGGCATCCGAGCGGATGGAAGTCGCCGGCGCCATCGCCACGGCTCTGGCATCGCATGCGCGGACGTCTATGCGTGCCGCTAAGAGCTATCCAGTCCCATGGGCGGACCTGGCCAAACGGCTTCGAAACGAGAACCAGGCGGAGTTTGTCCGATACCGGGACACGTTTTACGATTTTGCCGTACTAGCAGGCTTCTCCGCGGGGTGGGCCCTGACAGCGTTCACAGGGCTCGAGGCAAGTGAAGCCTGTCACACGTTTCTTGAAGCGAATCGTGACATCGTTGACTTCCTTGGCTACCTCGAACAGGTTGGTTCCGAGGACACGGGTCTATCCGGGGCTTTGGAAGCCAATGTGGCCTTCCCAAGCTGGGAGAACTGGAAGAGGCTTCTTAGGATTATGGGGTTGGGGAGTTACATCTCGGGTGTGGTAGAGGGGGGCCGGTTTAGGGGGTTGGGTCGAGGTTACTTATGGTTATGGCAGGAACCAGCGGAAATCCCCTCTTTGTTTACACGCTGAGAACTCCCCTGAATCCACTAGCGGTGCAGTCCTTAGGGAGTACATCTCGGGTCTGGTAGCGCTATGAATCTCTGTTCTACTTGTTCGGGTTAGGGGGTTACATCTCCGGTCTGGTAGGGCTATGAAGCTCTGTTATACTCCTCTAGGTTTCTTATGGCTACACCCACAGTTTCCTCTGGAGGCAGACCCGACGAGGTCTCACACGAAGGAGCCAGGCACATCATCGGACAGGCCCTTGACTCCACCCCTGGCATCCGAGTCGGATTCGGACCCCTTGGCCACAAGACGAGCAGGCGCAACGACATCCAGATTAATCACTCTGCTGGAGTCTCAGGCCACAGGCCTAGCCAATGCCGAGTACGATCCCGCGGTCATCTCTCTGCAAACAGGGATGCCCGTGCCACAAACCTCCCAAATCAGGACACCAACCCATCCCGGCTGGTCAACAAGTACCTTGACTCTGTTGCCGACCACAAGGTCCGCCACCGCCCTGGCAGCAACCTCCCCTTCCACCCCATCGTCTTCTCCCTGGGCGGCATGATGAACGGCAGCACCACCAAGGTCTTTCCCTCATGGAAACGGGTAATGACACGCGGGACATACAACCTGATGCTCAAACGGTTGAGCCTCTGCCTTCTGCAGTTAGGGTCCGCAGCTTTGAGCTATAAGGCTTTCATACCACCGTAGACCACCGTAGACCAGACAGACACGCTATGCATCCCCTAACCCCCAAAGGTAGAGCGTGTACAGAGTAGAGTCTCGACAGCGCCACTCGCACCCTGAGGAGGACGAGCGATAGACGAAGCATGAAGAACGAAAAGTTGGGTTCGCGACACGAATGCTTTTCCGTCGTGCGAACGATTCGCGTTCGACAAGCTGCTGGGTTAAGGGTTCACTAGCCCGTTATATGCCCGTTACGTGCCAGCCCGCTCACAGGTGGAACCCCAAAGGGATTGAGCATGACTCTGCGGCTAAGAGAATTGCCAGACTCCTCAACAAACACCACCCCTACGAGGAGAAACAACGCCGCCCTCACCGGTGGACCGATCGTTCAGGCCCTTTGTCCTGTCCCTCGGCGGTGCGATGAAAACGGAAGCTAGGGACGCGCTCAGACTCTGGAAATCGCTCATGACGGGTGAAGCTTACTATCTCCTGTCAGACGGCTCTCACTCGGCTGAGCGTTAAAGCTCGCTGCTTTGAGCTCTAAATAAGCTGGACGGGTAGTACAGAGATTCATAGCGCTACCAGAGCCGAGACGTAACCCCCTAATCGTGGACGCCTATTCCCCTCGGCTGGTTACCTGCCCGCAAAGATCAAGTAATACACGGACGCGTTGACAGGCCTCGTTTCGGTTCCCCCATAAAACTCTGTTGACTGGGAGGAGTATATGTGGTACGGGTTGAAACCGCCGCCTTGGCGGGGAAGTTCGTAACTATCCGTGCCGAGGTGCGAGTATCCATGCGCATGCGATTCGAGCTGGTGCGCTTGTCTGGTACCCACCGAGTCGCCGACGTTGCCATTGGCTCGCTGCTCCGTGCGGCTTGCAGCGTCCGGATCGACGCCGGCACCGTCGTCAACGCCGCGCAAGAACATGCCTCGGAGATCGGGTAGATAGAAAGTTTTGTTATCGTCCCCACCAAACGCATTGCCTATAGTGCGGTACAGGGCGGCTTGGTCTTTGATACTGCACGGTCGTCCGTCGCAAAGCAGCCAGCCTTGCGAGTGCAGATTCGCCGCGATCTCCTTCTTGCCGACGTATGGGAGAATGGTACCGATCGGAAGAGACATGCCGTTGTGTAGAGATGCCATCATGTGTTTGGGATTATTGATGTTGGACGAGGGAGACGTGGAAGGTGGAACGAGCGCCTGCCTTGTCCACGTTGCGCTTTGTAGTCAAATGTATGTCAGATAGCGTGCGCTACACGGCACACCGCAAACTTCGCACATCACCGTCATGTGATTTAACAGCTTCCCCGAGGAACAGGCACCTGGCGAGGCACCAATGAACCTTTTCACGTCTTTTGACACTGCTCGGCTCCCCCACACGCTGGGCGTTCGTGCGGAGAACAGAGCCATGTGCATGTCTCAGGCTAAAACCACGGCTCACGGGATCTCGGATGTGAAATGCTGGGTCTTCACAATAGGATTGTCGCACGTTCACCATGACAGGACAAATTCTACCCCCAAAACTCTGTCTGGGCCGATGACACCATGAGAACGGCGTCTTTGAGTTGCGTTTGAGGAGTCCATCGACCGCCGACGGAATCGCATAGGCTCTTGAGGCTTATGGAGCAGAACCAACGATACTAGGGGCCGGAAATTATATCGTGTGGCAACCTCGAACCCCTCTTCGTGGAGTCGATAGTTCCGCGGCCCGTAATCGCGCCTCCTCCCCGGGACGTCGAAACATCAACCAGGTCTCTTCCAAATGACCGGCTATAAATTGCCGAGATTAACAGGCGTATGCAGCGAACGCCAAGGACCGAACCGAACCGCCGAGATGTATCTAGGGTTTACTTCAGGGCGCGGGGAGCCGCTGCCCGCTTACTATTCGAGGCGACCCTTGACGATAGTCTTCCGCTGTTCGTGCCTTTAATTGTAGGCCCATTCTTTGTTCTTACCATCACAGGTACGTCCCGGATGAAGCCTTCGCACCGTCCCTGGCTGAGGATCAACCTTAATTAACAAGCTCCCGTCGCTCGGTTGAGGCACCCGAAACCAACCGAGAGCTCTTATCATTGGTTGCAGGCACCCATAGACCGCCCCTCGGTAAACCTTAAATGTATTCGGGAGATGGGTTTGCGTAAGCAAGCTGGTGGCGTAGGAATGCAGCGACATTTGCAACAAGCCCCACCCAGTTACGCTCTCTCCATTCCTAATTCGAATCTATCCGCCGCGATCTACACCGCCTCGCTTTTCCTTTTTCGACACGCTGGAGATTCGTCAACAAGTCGTGAATCCAGTGGTTTGCAGCCCATTCTCTGAAGCCGCTCACGACTCACGACGGGGAAATCCATCGACCTTAACAGCCCGACCACGACGGCGTAGACCAACCTAGCTCACTTGCTTTGATGGGACCCCTAACCCTCGTGTTTACAGACATTCTCTCAGACGTCTGGAGAGTTACCAACTTGTTTAAAGGAATATGTAGGTTACCGGATCATCAATCTTGGCCATCATTCAAGACGAATCGTGTAACTAGAAGGTGAACGAACAATCGTGAAATAATCCATTTATTTGCCCTTAGCAACGTCTCCCATTCCATCAAACCGACTTCCAATTCCAGGCAGCAAACTATTATGTCCCATGAGAATTGAAAAGCCTACTGACGCAAATAATTCTTCAACCATATCCCGTTCAGATACGAAATCGCCGCCATATAAATCTTATCATTGTTATTGTGCCCCTTACAAATGGGCAAAATATACACATTGTTCGACCCCGCGGCCACCTTCGTGGCCTTCTTCCCGAGGATCACGTGCCCGCCGACGAGGGTGGGCCCACAATCGAACCCCTTAGGAAAACTGAGCGACGTGCACGAAGTCGGATAACCGAATTGTTTCCGCCAGAGATCGATCCACGAACGGCCGACTTTGGGGTCAGGCGTGCTACCGATGACGTTGGCAAAGTTTTCGTTTTTCGTCATTTTCACCTCGCCGCCCCAGACGGAGTCGACTGGTCGGATCTCGTCGGTGGTTTCGTATTGACTCGAGCGGTCGTACAACTCTAGGAACTGGCCCTGTCGGTAGACGACGGCCAGGTTGAGGTAGTGCTCAATGGGCAGCTCGGGTACGGGAGTGCGGAGTTGGATGATCAGCTGGGGGGATGTGGACGCCTCGAGGGCGGCGATCATGGCCTCGTTGGCGCCACGGACAATGCTCTTGAAGACTTTGGCCGCGCCCGGCATCAGCTGCGAGTGGTAGTTCCAGGTCCGGCTGCCGCTGAGCTCGTCAGCGGCAAAACCTGTGCCGTCGGCCGCGTGCTCGAAGCAGGCTTCCTGCTGCGGGTTGCTGCCGTCGGGCAGCGTGATGAGAGTCATGCCGTCAGCCGACGGGAAGTCGGTCCCGCAGACAGTGATGGTCCGGTTCGCGGCATTGTAGGAATAACGAAAGGTCAGGCGGCCAATCAGGGGCCGGTTGCCGGCCGAGTGGACTGTGCCGAGCTTGAAGTCAGCAGAGGTGAAGACGTGGTCGCCGTCTTCAAAGTTGATTTGGACATCACTGACGAGCCCGGGGAGGTCGAGGCTGGGGACGCGATATGCGACGGGGTTGCCGACGGAGAAGATGACACCGAAAGACATTATGAAAATGAATGGATGTGTTTTGTTCCTTGGGATAAAAGAGTTCAGGGGAGTTTTGTATGGCTGGTGGTGATGACTTTGAAAGATTGATCTTACATACCGTTTCCCGCTGCGGATGCTGAGCTGAAAGACTTTTATGGAGAACATGTAAAGCGCAAAGCCGCTCCGCACGCATGCCCTCGTTCCGCGGATGGGGTGCTCCTGCGCAGTACCAATTCTATGTCCTGGGGCTCACGCTTTGTCATCGTGGAATTTGCCAAGGAGAGTTGCTATCGGAAAATGGTTTGCACTTTTCGACGAGTCTCGTCACCTGGGGTTGAAGTCATGTGTCCCGGCGGACCACGCAGGCACCGGGAGTTGTTATCAACCTTAGAACTGTGAAACTTGGCCCCGGCGTTCTTCTCGATGTGGCTTGCTGGCGTCGTTCATGCGGTACGCGGTGGTCAAACAGCGTAGCTACATCTAGCGGGCGGAAGCTTATTCATGTACTCGCTTTCCTTCAGTGCAACAGAGAGCGGGAGGGTAGCGATCAGTCATCTGCGGAACACTAAACCTCGAGCAATGAGCGACCGACACCCAATTAGAGTTACCGCGATTGACGACACCCAATTACACGTATCTGCCAGCAGTCATTTGTGGAACACTAAACCTTGAGCAACGAGCTACCGACAGCCAAATAGAGGCCCCGCGATCGGCGACACACCCAATGACAGGTATCAACGATCACTCATCTGTGGAACACTAAATCTTGAGCAGTGAGCTACCGACGCCCAATCAGGGGCACGCGAAGTCACGCCACGCCCATGCTAACCTAAAACTACTGTGAGAAATTGGTCGTAAGCAGCGACAGCGATTAGCGGCGTGGAGGACGCAGCTACAACTGGCGTGCAACATGCCACGAATTAGGCTCTCTTCTTTGTTGAACATCCATAAAACACCGCGCCTCGTACTTCAGCCGCGCGGAATGGACAAGGCACATGTCCATTGGCCAGGCGGGAAGGAGGCCGCAGATTTCGCGTCCATCGCCATAGGCAAGGGCACCTGATCAGCCCACTGCCTTCGCATACCTCTTCATTTAACTACCATAAGCAGTACAACTGGCCAAGCTGAATGTCGTACCCTGAAAGCCGGGAACTGGATAACCTTCACAGTAGCCAAGGTCTACGCATGTCACTTTTCTCCCATTTCGACCTGTGTTGGATTGCTGGTAGCGCGCCTGGGAACATCAACGTGACATGGCGCCTCGTGACTGCGGAAGCTTATTCATGTACTCGCTTCCCGTCAGTGCAAAAGAGAGAGCGGGATGGCCAGGTGCGGGCGGTACTGGGTGTTCCGAGAGCGGGACACTTGAGAGTTCCTGTGGGTATAAACGCATGATCATGCGTCCCGAGATCCAAATCGCGTTCATCCCCACACGATCTCAAAACCTCAAGGTTAAGTCGAACAGGGTCGGTACCAACAACACACTCTCACTCAACATGTCATCCGCACCCCACTTTCAGTCAACCATCACACCCGAGTCCGACAAGGCCCCCAAGGCGGTCAAGCATGTCGGTGACGGTTTCAACACGTTTAAAGCCTCAGCGATGCCTAACCAGGTCCGGAGCTCCACAATAACGCACCCTGTCTTACAGTTACAATCGGCCCAGGTTTACGTCTGCACCTCCTTGGAAGAGGTGCTTACCTCGCTAGACCTTTCGGCCGATGTCACCATCGACAGTAGCTGGGGTTCGTTCAAAAATCGATTGGACTTTGCGTCGAAATTGTCGACTACAAGCACGTCTGTCACGATCATCGTTTCAGCTTTTCAAGAAACCCAGACCCAAAATTTGGATCGTGCCGAATTTATCGATAACAACTATAAGGACGCCCTCGATCTCTATCAACGAGGGGGCGATTCGTATGTTGACCAACTCACGATGGGCGGCGGCTTTTACGCTGCTTACAACTTCACGGCGGACTCGTATGAGTCGTCGCAAGACATCGCGAACACTGCCTCCGCGAGTTTCGGAGGCCTCGTCACCAAGGTCGACGCAACGTTCAGCACTACCATGAAGAATATCGCCCAAAAGAAGAATGTCAAATGGAGCTTCTCGATGAAAACGTTTGGCTACGATGGCCAACTTCCCGACCAAGACCATGTTGTATCGTTCGCAATCGATTTTCCGGGCATCCACCTCTCCAATCCAGACGTTATGAGCTTCCATACCACGTCGTACTCGACCCTCGGAGGCTGTCCGACGTTTGACGCCATCGACAACAAGGTTGATGCCTATACAGAAAGTACCCTGACAGAGCCATCTGTGTCTGAGGTAATCCGAACCGGTATATCGACATTGAAGAGCATCGTGGCCGTGTCACAGCTCTACGATTTCTACAAGGTCCTGGATGTCGATCCTCGACTGACCGACAGCAAGAAAAAGCTTGCGGACGAGATCAACAGACTCCAGCGCTGGGTAAATGACGTCGCCAAAGACCCGACCAAGCCTGGTCTTCCCGATCACCCGACGATCGACACCTCCCTCCTCCAGTTCCCGATAACGCAGTACACGCCTGTAGAAGGAAGCACCATCGGCACTCGAAGGTGGGACGCGTGGCGTGACGTCGACGCTCAAGCCATTCTGGCTGGCGTTCGACCAACGAAGATTGAACTGAAGGGGGGCTGGAGGGACGATCCCGCATGGCTGTGCATGATAACGACGACGTACGAGCACTTGGACGGTCCCCAGTCGCAGCGGATCTCGCACGGCGGCACTGGTGGAGATCAAGACATTTCGGTCTCACTCGGACCTCAGGACCGCTTCACAAAGTTTGTGGCCCGGGGCGGACCTCCGGAATGGGTTAGTACGGTAACGATTTGGGCGACGAATTCCCAGCCCCAGTCTTGCCCGAAAATCGGCCTGGGCAATAACACGGCCCACTGGGATCCACCAGGGCCTTATGCGCGCTTTGTCGGCTGGCGAGGTACAAGTGAGACTTTGGTCGAATCGCTCGCTCCCATATGGGCGGTATTCCACAAAGCAGAATGGCGTGACCCTCCCGTTTTCCCCGGCTCAAAGGCCACGAAGCGCAGAGGTCAGTGAGCACAAACCGTCGGTGATCGTAGTGTGCCCAACATCGACGAGCTGGCTCGAATACGGTGCTTTAGGGGTTGCATCTCAGGTATGATAGCACTATGAAACTCTGTTCCAGCCTTCTAGCTCAGGGATGTTGGGGGGTCACATGCCGTGCCGCATAGCGCTGTGGAGCTCTACTCGACTCGTCTTGTTTCCTTATGCCTCGAAGTAGCGGGCTCTGGCCCTCATCGAACGAAGCGGCCGCCCCTGATAAGTGTTGTAGGTTATCACTGGCGGGCGATTCATCGATGTCGACTACTACTCTAGCGACTCTTATGCTTCCCAGTCTTCTAGAGAACAACAGGTGGCTCTTTCATCCTCTCTATTTCCATGGGACCGCCACGGTACGGTCCCGTGTACGGGTCATCCAGGTGGCGAAGAACTGCATGGACGAGCCGGCTCAGGCGTTCGCGGACGCGGGACTGAAGAAGGGGGAGGTTTTCGCTGAGTTCAGGGTGCAGAGCTATGTGTCCCCAAAGCTGAAAATCGTGCAGGGTGAGTGGTTGGGACGAGTGGAGACATGTTGTCATAGCTAACTATTGGTTGGTACTGATCACTCTGTGCAGGTAAGGCGATCGCGCACGCGTCGGCTGCGCTTGGACTGAAGCGGTTCATCCATTCCTCTATCGACTTTGGAGGTCTCCAGGGCTACAGAAGATCCTGCAACACCCTTACACGATCGCGGAGCTAAATGTCTAAGCATGCCGGCATGAAGTCACCCACTTAGACGATGGAGGATTCCGCCTCCACTCCGCCCCAATTTGGAACCATGCACAGACCACACGCCGCCATTATTCGTGGTAATGAGCGGCAATCCATTGGTCGTTCATCGCAGATGATGTGTCCTCGGGTACACCACGACCCATCGCAGTTGTGTCCTATGAATGTCGTTCCCTGCACCCACCGTACAGACTTATTTTGTCACGGTGGCTCGGTTCCCTCATTGTACGTCTCGAAGGACATGCTCCACGTGCCAGAGGGCATACATTTCATCAAGATGGAGCTCAAAGCGGGTGACGTTCTGTTCTTCCACGGAAGTGTAGTCCACAGTTCTGGCCCAAACGTCTCTAAGGATCGATTCAGACGAGTGAGCAGTTTCTTCGTGTCTTCCCATCCAGGCAGCTCGCTAAATCTTACAGTCACTCGTGCTCCATTACGTTCCCCAGACCAGCGTCGAAGTCGCCAAGTTCTACCTGCCTTTGATATCTCCCAATGGGGAGGAGATCATGGTTGGAGAATCCCCCTCCAGGGGACCTTGCGGTGAATTTTGGCCGGCAGAGGAGGGCTCGATGGTTGCCATCGCATGATCACCAGTGGATATGCGATGGGTCACAATGACAGTGCGGTGGGTAGGCTTGGAGGACTGAACACAGACAGCGCAGCGTATGGATATCGTGGACCGTGTAGTTCCAATTAGCTGAGCAGTCGGCGTGCACCTCGTGACACGCTGCTGCCGGCTGAGCACCGTGTTCTTCAAGCGTACACTGTTACAGATTTTTACTCTATTGCAGTGTTTCGGCCAGTGTTTTTGGATTGTACGAGGAGAAGTCCTAATAGTCACTGTCGTCCGTCGCGTGCCTGTTTTTGGCCCCTGTGATTTAGTTGTAGTCCCTCAAGGATAGGCGGCAGCACATATGTAAGAACACGCCAACATCAACGTATCTCGCGTTCAAAACGCTTGTTTGTAGTACAGCTGCACATGTTGCATTCCAAGTCGACAAGCGGGCACGCTGGCCAATGCTGCCTCACTGTGTGACATGCAGTATCCGCGCATACGGTACCCCGGCCGCAGCCCACGACCTTCGTTCACTCTGCTCTACCGCGAGGAGCAGGTTCTCACTGAAAGACGCATAGTCACTCGGTGATGCATATCCCCATCGCCATGGCGCTCACGCCGTCCCAAGCCAGCCATTATGCTCAATGCTTCATGAGATGCACCGCATAAGTGTGGATCGTTCCGTGCATGTTGGACCGGAACACAAGCCATTTGCCGTCCGGTGTAAAGTTCACATTCGGTTCGAGCCGGTAATCGTAATCCTTCATGTTGACCAGTCGTTCCGAGATGAAGTTTCCAGTGGACATAGTCCCCTGACAGCTGCCCCTCGTCAGACTCCAGGTGTGGTGTGAACCGATAGAGCCATTTGCCATCTGGTGCGTGGGCCACCATGTCGCTGTCGCCACCATCTCCGGCAAAGACCGACCCATCGCGCGAGCTGTTGAAATGAACCGACCACTTATTGCGCTCCATATGATACCAGGTCCACCGACCCGTTGCAATTTCGTATCCCGCGAGCCAAAAGTCCTGACCCGGCGGCAACTGCAAATCGTACCAAATGATCTTGCCATCGTGGCTGAACCACTCGTGCCCCCAAATCTCCATGTGCATGGAGCGGCGGTGAATCAGTTTGGGCGGACCCGATACGGCAGGGTCAAGCAGCCACAATCGATCGGCTTTGTGCCACGGTCCCTCGTGACAGAACATGAGAACCTTGGTGTCAACGGGGGAGAACTGTAGGTGATTGATCCAAGTCGTCGTCTCGTGAACGTATTGCCGGAGGCCGGATTGTACGTCCATGACAAATATCTTTGTCGGTATCTTTGAGGCGAAGCGCTGCTCCATACCATGTTGAGTCGGGCGGGAAGACTTGCGCGTTGCCTGCCTCGAGGAGGGCGAGCGAATCGACGTCCGGGAAGATGGCGTCCAAGTTTTGCGCCACAAGCTGAGTGCGTCGAGCGGGACAGAGAGCCCCGAGAATCGTGGCATCCTGCTCGAATGTGTAAGCCGCCATGATTGCGCCCCGGTCCGTGTGTCGGAACTGATCCACCGTTTGACCATGTTCGTCGGCCTCCTTGGGAAGCATGGTGTATCGGATGGGCAAATCGCAAACCACGCCGCCATCGGTGTCTTGCCCAAGCTTCTGGAATACGTCCTTCCACCAACGCATCTTGTACTGAAGCAGCACCTTTGTTACCTCGACGTAACGTACATCACGGATTGCCATCTCCTGCTTGGGGTCGAAAGCGTGGTCTTTCGCAATCGCCCTTTGCGCCGTATACGGAATGGCAAGGATGAGGAAGTCCGACTCGACGGAACATTCTTGGCCTGCCGGGTTGTCGTAAAGGCAAACCAGCTTGCTTTGACCGGTGGTGGGGTTGCCGCCTGTGGCGCCAACCTCAGCGATCCGCTTGACCCTCGCCCCAAAAGTGATACAATTCATGAGCGGGTCGTCTGAACCGTCCTGACACTTCTCGGCAAACGCCTTCGGCACAGCATCCATGCCAGATTGAAGCTGTTGCATGTGAGATTCCTCGCCGCTCTTGTTGCTGGACAGAAAAGCGTCCTTGACGACTCGATAAACCCGTTCTCGAAGACGACGTGCGCGTTGCCGAGGTCGTACAGATTGACAGCGTCTTCACTCCATCCTGCGACATCGGTGAGATAGGAGCGTAGAGTGTATTTGTCGTACATGTCCCCAATCGAATCAAACGCTGCGACAAGGGCCTTGACGTTGTATGGTGGTTTCTCCCCAGGTGTACCACCGTTCGCTGTATAGGTGTCCAGCCAGAGTTGCTTGACCTTTTGCACCGCTGTGTCAAACAGCTGATCGCAGGTCATGCTTTTTTCCTCATCCTTTAGTTTCGGAAAGAGATTGAGGAGGTCTCCGTCCTTGTCCACCAGGGCCTTGTCGAACGCATCGTACGTCATTGTGCGCTTGCCCTCTGGCATGCCCGAAAGGTGGATGATCTTGTTGCGCATCTCAAAAGGGAATAGCTGCTTGTTGAGCCCGAATATCTCGAGGTAGCGGTGGAGGAGGTAGTGATCTTTCGGGATCCGCATTGCCCCACCCTCAGCGTGGAGACCTTGGGCGAATATCGGATCTCTGAAAGTGACCACCCGTCCGCCGACGCGCGAAGAGGCCTCGAGGACGCGGACTGTGTACCCAGCCCGCCTAAGCTCGTACGCAGCACATAGTCCGGAAACACCAGCGCCAATAATAGTCACCTGGGAGTAGATCAGGATCGTACGAATCCATTAATGAAGTTTGCTGCTCACCGTTTTGTTCCGCGGTGCTGGTTGCGAAGTCTTATCGATGACATTGAGAAATGTCGAATAATCGATGAACGACTCGTCGATGACGCCAATATCGGCCGGAGGGATTGTCTCCTCAGTCTCCACGCTACCTGCTTGCGCCTTGATCTCACCAAAAAGGGAGTAAGTTCTGCTCGGCTTGACCTCTGGCGGAGTCGCGAGGAAGTAATGTTGGAGGGGCGCTGTTGCCCTGGAGGTGATCTCGCCCAAAAGGAATGTGGAACGCGGCATGATGACAACTGGCGCGATAGGATTTGGGTAAGACTATGCCAAATAGTCCCTGTGGGCGGTCTTGGCGGCTAGGATGCACACCGCGTGGATTGGAGGGGTATTCACATCGAAGTCCATGTGTCATCTATAGCCAACGATCCCACTTGTCGCACTCGGGCGAGAGGGGCACTTCGATGGTATGCGAAGCAGCGGAAGTGCCGGTGTTGCTGTCATGGGGAAAGCCTCGCTCCAGCACATGACATGTTTGCGAAGTAAAACCTTGTTCGGCCGTGAAGCAAAGGTCTGCAGAGTAACGAATGCTGGAGGTGCCTGTCCCAATACAAATCGGTTCCCGGCTCCCATTAGTTGAGCGCTGGACGCTTAATGGTTCCGTTATAACTGCAGAAAGAAGAAGGAACTGGAACCGCGGAACGGCATACGCACAAAACGCATCGACATTTCTCAAACATGTCGTACCAACCCAAGAACTATGCATATGCATTCCCCCCATAAACGACATGTTGGTCACGGCCCCCCACTGATGAAATTATGGGTTCGACGGGTAACGCGATACTGGAAGTTGGGCCCCTGCCAAAACTAGTCGACTGCGAGGAGACAAGGCATTGACCAGCCGGCTATAAACGAAGTAGAGGGGATGAAAGCGGCCACGTGCTTCGGCCGTGGGACTTCCTACGGCCTCCCGGCCAGCGATGGAAACGTCATGAAGTGGCGCACATTTCGTGCAGCGCACAGCCATCAACTTGCTCGCAATACTTCCCGCTCTGCCCGGAGATTTCATGAAACCCACCATAATTTGACTGTCTCTTTCGACGACTTGCATAATACGGCTCCAGTGGTGGCTAGCTTCCCGTTGTGTCTCTGTTGCGAGGATGCACCCAAGACGCCCGAACACTTCTACAATCCCGAAGTTCTGCTTGACCCGGGATTTGGCAGTCAACCTGCTTCTTCCTGTACTTCTTCTGCTCCAAGTTGTTAGTTGGGCAGGCCGAGATGAAGCAGTCAACCAGCCAGTTCACGTTCGAACCACAGCGGAGCTCGGGGATGCTCCTTGCTACACGTCCTGCCATATTGCTTGAGGCCGGCATAGAAGGCCTCGAGCAAGGTGCCGAATGAGGTCGAATCGAGACAGAGGGAAGCCGTGTGTACAACCAGCGCCGTGTCCGAGCGGTTGAGCCGATCGGAATTGACTCTGAGGCTGGATGAGTTCCATCCAGGGATCGTCTCCGCCATCAGATCGGGTCGATGGATAAGAGGAATCTTCGGGCAGGCCACCGAGAGTGACACTTATGTGGAGCCTCAAGGTCGAACGGGAGAAGCTTGAGCTCACGATATTGGGCCTGAACCTGAATCCCACATCTACATCCTCTTCTTGTCCACACCTCAATGAACTTCTGACCAAGCGCAAATAAGTACTGCAGGTCCGAAGCGCCTTAGACCTTAACGAAACATTCATAGACTAAACGAGCACGAAGGGAAGTGGCACTGTCATTGACGATGTTGATGTGGGCAGAGAGCATGATCTCTGTGCTGGAGAGCCTCCCATCTGCGACCTGTCGATCTCGCTTGATCCGCGCCTCGAGCAAGGTCGAGGCGCGCGTGGTGCTGGTGGTAATCAATTCCTGGTGAGCGCCAGGGTCAGGATATCGTAAGCTTCCACATCACAAATTTTTCCTTACCAGAAGCTCTGGAAGAGTCTCAAACGATTTGACAATATTGTCGTCGGAGACGTATCATGGGTCGAGCTCGACCTCGGCCCTACTCGCCTACCTCGCATCCACTTGACAGAAAGTTTGCCAGGACAACTTCCAGATAGCCATCATCCAGACCACCGGAGGCAATACAGATGCGCCCATGATCGACGCTCTCAAGGGTAAGTTCGCCGCTGCCGAGCAAGACGCCAAACGAGCCGAGGCGAAACTCAACATTGGCTTCGCTAGCGAGGCCTCCGGGATCAGCCTCTGCCTACCCTCCCACCCATCGCTCCCCCCTTTTCCCCGTCCAGATCCGCCTTCCGCGTCGCCCTTTATTTCCGCTCGTTATTCGTAAGGTCCAGTTGTTCCCCGTAGTCGTGCTGCGGCATTGCACGGGGCCTGGTTAGACGTGCTGGTGAGGGAGATCGGTCACCCGGTCAAGTCTGGCGTTGAGTATTCCCGCCGTTTCCAGTCCAAGGCATCTACTTTTACAGGGCACTCGTAGATTCTCACCTGTGTCCGCGCCCAGGGACGCGGTAAATCGATCCCCGCCAGCGGCCGATGGTGGAAGCCTTGAGGCAGGGGAGACTTCAAATGTTGAGACGACTCGGTCTCGTGCTCGCTTGGCAGCCGACTCGAGCCAAGTCATGGTCGCTTTGGTCGCTTCTATTACGGAATGTCTGTAGAAGAGTGGGAAGCGGGAAGCATAAGAGTAGCTCGAGTAGTAGTCGAGATCGATGCATCCCTCGCCCGTTCATAGCCTACGACAGGATGTCTTTTAGGCCTTAAAGGCGTTATCGGGTGTTTCTGATACTGGGTTACGGGGTGTATCTGGCAACTGCACACTAGATATATGCCGACGGAGAGGTGAAGGAAAGGTAGGGGGGTGGCCCGGCAGGATCCCGCAGTCGCCATAGGGAGGCTTCTGGCATGTCGGAACCATCGGGAAGTGCTGTGGAAACGGGCCTTCCCCGAAGCCCTTACGACCATAGTCTCCGCGAACGAAATCGACTGTCAGACCTCGCCCAGCAATTCCGTCCGAAAGCAGTGACGCGTCTCATGTTTCTGATACCTCGGCTAACATTCAAGACTTAAAGACTGAGAGGCGTATTTCCCGGTTCCAGGCCTTCTCCGACGAGCAAGACTCGTGGACTGCATTGACGGGTGGCGCAGTGCGACCCGACGGCGGCAAGTGGTTGGGCTGGTCAGATATGTTGGCGGCGTACTCAGGTTCGACATGCGCAGCTCTGCCGTGGCATCCTGCTGTAGTCGCATGCTGCGGGGAAATGGGGTGATGATCAAGAATTAGCCCCGGGAGTCCCAAAGGAATCAAGGTCCAGGGCTCGTGTCTGCGGTAGATCTCATTTCTGAGATCCATGGCCTCGAGTGCCTGCTTCAGAACCCTGTCTCGGCCACCAGAATGGAAACCTTGAACTACCGCACCACCAGCCCCGCGTCTTCTGCCCTTCTCAAGGAGGTTCCTTTCTGTCACGGGCCATGCACGGACGGATGATCGACGATCGGACACAAACCATGTCTACGACGAGGCACCGGCAATGTGGGCTTCAAATAGAGTCACGAGCAAACCATACTTTTACGCAGGAGCCCACGGCCTCTCACTTTCGCACACCTGCCGAAACTATGACCGTACGTACGATGAGAAGAGGTCATATACACCATGAAGTCGGATGAGCCTTGCCGTAGTCAACCACTTGATAGTTCGGTTCAACATGCCAAATTCGTTTGTTGCCAATTCCATATCCCGGTGGCGTTCTAATGAGGAGCCGAGAAACAGACGTTATGGTTTGGGCCAAGGTCATGTGTTTGGACCTGGTGATTCTCACTGATATTGGTAATTGTGGTAAAGCAGATGATCGTCCGGCCGCATCAGCGATTTTTGGGCTGTTCTTAGCAAGGATACCCATCAAACCCCGGCGGGCTCCCATCCAAACCAGCGCAGTGGCAGTCCGATGTGGCTGACCGATATTGCGAGCCGAGAGGCGCAGCGTCCTTCGGCAAGGATCCTCCCTGGGGAAGCCTTACAGGGCCAACTCAGGTCATTGTCTTGTGTTACACGCACCTTTCCCACATGTCTCCTGGCCGACGCGGCTCGCGGCTCCCAAACGAGTAGGTTGTCTTTGCTAAATGCCGCCGAGGGAGGCAGCGGCGGCAGGCCTTTGCTCGGCCTGGCGGAGAGAAGATGAGAAACGAGGGGCGTAGGGTTAGGGGGTTACATGCCCGTTCTAGGTGGGGGGGGGGGGGGTCCCGGGTGGAAATTTCATGCATGCATCTAAACGCATGTCCCGGTGCTCCAGGACCAGGGCTACCAGAACATATGCCTAGAAGTGTTGTAAGTATGATGTAGAAAGAGTTATGGGCACAAAGGAGACTCACGGGTGACCGACCCCTAAGCCCGGGAGTAAATCCCAAGATCCTTCCCGTCCAGCCCACCCGTGCATGCATGCATCCCGCCAGCCCATGGCTGGTAGAGCACAGCTGCCCAAGTCGGGATCTGTGCTTGGTTTCAGCATAGGCATGATGTGGAATGAATGAGACGGGAAGAGGAGACGGAATAAGAGAACTCACGGGTGCCAACCCCTAAGCCCGGGATCAAATCTCAAGATCCGTTCTTGCCGACCCACCCGTCCATGCATGCATTACCCCGCCTCATGGCTGGTACAGCACAGTTGCCCGAGCCAGGATCTGTGCTTGGAGTCAGTGTAAGTGCGATGTGGAAAGAATGAGACGGGATGAGGAGACGGGATACCCACTGGGTGATGCCAACCCCTAAGCCCGGGAGCAAATCTCAAGATTGGTCCCATCTAACCCACCGGTCCATGCATGCATCACCCCGTCCCATGGCTGGTAGAGCACGGTTGTCTGAGCCAGGACCTGTGCTTGGAGTCAGTGTAAGTGCGTTGTGGAAAGAATGAGACGGGATGAGGAGACGGGATACCAACGCCTAAGCCCGGGATCAAATCTCAAGATCCGTCCCGTCAAACCCACCGGTCCATGCATGCATCTCATCGGCACATGGCTGGTAGGGCACGGTTCTCTGAGCCAGGATCTGTGCTTGGAGTCAGTGTAAGTGCGATTTGGAATGAATGAGACGGGAAGAGGAGACAGGATAGGAGACTCACGGGTGCCAACCCCTAAGCCCGGGATCAAATCTCAAGATCCTCCCCGTCCAGTCCCAACTTTGACCCATCAACCACGTTGTGGTTCACCAACTCGGCTATCCAGTGGATGATGGCGGCCCGTTGCAGCTTGTGATAGCAGCCGTGCATGCAGCACCGGATCCTGAATGGCTGGCTGTTGTTTACTTGGTAGCGGTGATGCTGAACGTTGGGGTGGGCCTTGCACGGCAAACCATCACCGGTGGAGTTTGCCCGGGCAAGCTGGAACAGGGCCCTGATCTGACCATCGGTCTGATAGATCTCGCTGAGGACGTTGAACAGGGTCGGGACAGCGGTTGGAGACATGTTCCACCATGCGTTGGCAGCCAGTGACTTGGTCGGTGAGCGCAGTCCACCGTGCCACCCCAAGGCATTGAGGATGTCGGTCAAAGCTTGGACCTGTTGCTTGGATGGCTTGTCGCCCGCCTGACCCTGGAAGACCTTTCCCGAGACGGCCTGTTGGTACACCCAGTTGGCGTTCTCCAGGAAGGCCTCCCGGAAATACGGCATCGAGGTCATTCCTGGCATCGCCAGCCCGGGGAGCATGACCAACATGGCCGTCTGGCTGCGTGATGTCGTCGCGCAGAACCAGCAAAACTTCCGCTTGATAGGCCCGGACGAGATCGAGTCGAACAACCTCGCCGCGATCTACAAGGCTGGCAAGAAGGTGTGGATGGCCGGCTACCTCCCCGAGCACGAGGACGGGGGGAACTGGCGTTCTCAGGCAGGGTGATGGAGATGCTCTCCGGACACGCAGTCGAAGGGTGGCTGGAGGGCTATGTGGTCTCGGATCGACACGGTATGCTCAACAGCTACGAGCCCTTCATCCACATCATCGACTCGATGGTCAATCAGCACTGCAAGTGGATCAAGAAATGCCTCGAAGTCGAATGGCGCTCCAAGGGGCCTGTTGACCAGGTATGGGTGCATCGTCGCGAGCTGGCTCCATCAGCCCACAGCCCACCACAGACCCAGACCCAGACCCAGACCCAGAACCCCTTCCCCCCGGGGCCCCCCTACTTTCTCTGACCCAGCTCTGGACTCGACTCACAAACCGGCAAGACGTTACAAACGGACCTATGTGGTGTGCTTGATGCCAAGCGGGACAGCCTACACCGTGAGCTTGATAATGGTGCAGAACTTCAAAGATACTGACCTGTGCCGTGGACTTGATGATGCGGGGGATTCGGACAGCCGTGTGTCAAGTGTGAGCCGGGCCAACACATCACCCCTTGGAGTGCTGGGCAGGGAAGAGAGCCGAAGAGAGCCGACTTGTCGGTGTCGATGTGGAAGGCGGGGCAGAGCTGAGTGAGGAAGATGACCGAAGAGGCCTGTGGGCAGCAGAAGCTGCCAATGATGGTGAAGTCAGAGGTGATGAGTCCCTGATGGATGGCCGGGGAGGTGCCTTGACACACCCATATCGAAGTCGGTGCTTGATCAGTCCCACGTGATTAAGTACCACCCTGCCGCAGGGGCATACAATGAGGGTGGAGTCCTTGATGTCTCGGTGTGTGAACTTGTCGTTGGGATGTTGCTTCTTGATGTGGTCTAGCAAGTCACGGAGGTGATGGTCGCACCTCCTGCACCAACCCGACCTTTTGGGTGTCGACATGAAGAATGATAGAGTGTAAGAATAGAGGATCGTGTCGGCAGAGTTGACATCCATTCCGCCCACGGGTGAATCCGTAGAATCCCTCCAAAGTGACCCCCTGTTTTCACCCCGCAGTTTCCCCATCCACTGTGACCCCCAAATCTGCCCCCCAGTTTGGGCCACCTAAGCTGTCTGCCCATTGTGGCAATGTATTATCAATTGGCCGGTCCCACGCAAGCCCAATTCCGGTCCGGAACTGAATTTCAGGGTCACATCCAAGGGAGGCAGAAGGCTGGGGGATGCTCGAGAACGTCCACCATTTGGGCGCAGGTGAAGGTTGTGACAATGGTACGCTTGTGATTGTCGACCTCATCGAGCTTGACAACCAAGTGGAGTAGCTCAGAGGCATTGAAGAAGACCATGTCGCCAATGGTCATGGGCACCATCACCCCAAGAGTCGGCATGTAGAGATGACCTTGGTGGCGGGATGAGTCCCAGAGCTCCCCGGGCTTGCCGAGCACCATGATGCTGGTGTAGATAGCGTTGTCGTCATTGAGATCGAGGTGAAGCTTCTCTGCCTGCCCTCGGCTGATGGCCACACATGTGCCGAGGTTGCCAAAGGGAAGGACAAGGGTGATGTCATCAAAGATGCCCGGCGGGAACGGGTTTGACTCTAGCCGACCGTAATCAATGTCCTTGTAGGCCGCAGTGTGGATGGCTTGATGCAGCCGACGGGACCGGTGAGGGTCCTAGGGTCATGCCGCTTGAGAGCATTCTGACCACGCCTGTTGAGGACCGAGTCGATGGCCAGGCAAAGGTCAACCATTGCCGCCATCCTTTGCATTGAGTGCTGATGAGCCGCCGGACCGGACGATCTGGAGGCTGAAGGGTGTCCATGGAGACCCAAGGGAGTGACTTTGAGGCGCAGGGCTTGAGGAAGGCGCCAGCGTGAAAGGGTTAGGGGGTGCATAGCGTGTCTGTCTGGTCTACGGAGCTCTACGGTGGTATCAAAGCCTTATAGCTCAAAGCCGCGGACCCTAACTGCAGAAGGCAGAGGCTCAACCGTTTGAGCATCAGGTTGTATGTCCCGCGTGTCATTACCCGTTTCCAAGAGGGAAAGACCTTGGTGGTGCTGCCGTTCATCATGCCGCCCAGGGAGAAGACGATGGGGTGGAAGGGGAGGTTGCTGTGAGGGCGGTGGCGGACCTTGTGTTCGGCAACAGAGTCGAGGTACTTGTTGACCAGCCGGGAAGGATCAGTGTCCTGACTCGGGAGGCAGGTGGCACGGGCATCCTTGCTTGTCAGGGAGACAACCGTGAGGTCATATTCGGCGTTGGCTAGTCCCGTGGCCTGGGACCCAAGCAGAGTGATTGTCTGGATGTCGTTGCGCCTGCTGGTCTGGTGGCCGAGAGGCTCGAGTCTGACTCGAGTTCCGGGGGTGGAGGCGAGGGCCTGCCCAATGATGCGCTTCGCTCCTTCGTGTCGGGCCACACGCCACAGTATCCTCTGGAGGCAGACCTCGGGGTGCCCAAAGAAGTTTCCCTCTCCGCAGCTGGTGCAGCGGGCTTCTGACTCGCCGGTGAGGGTGCGCAACTGCAGGGCAGCGGCAACCTCAAAGTCGGTGAGGCGGAGAGACGGCTGGAATGGTATGGTCGTGAGCCAGACCCTTCCGAGCTTGGAGGATGCCTCGACAATGGCCTTGGCCCGCTCTGGGGACAGCGAGCCCAGCATCGCCTCCCTGTTCCCCGCAAAGATCTCCTGACAGCGTTGGTGTTGGGTGATAAGTTGGGTGCGGGCCGGGAGGGATGCTGGGGTGAGGATGGGTGCGAGGATAGCGTCTGCTGCCTCTGAAGCTGCGGTATAGGCGTGGGGTGCGATCGTCTTGTGGGACGAATTCGGAGCCTTCCTTCCGCTTAATCAGCTCGAAGGAGTTGGTGATGAGAAGCGAGATATCAGGGGGAACTTTTTTACCGCAAGGGGTAGTTCTTTTTGGCCTCAAAAGACAGCCTGTCTTTTCGGGTGTACCCGGTCATGAGGGCGTGACTATGACTGCTGCCTTCCCTAGGCGCCCCCATCTCAGTCCGCATCTCAGTCCGCATCTCCCCCGTTCTCGCATACGCTTAGGACGGAGCATCAGCTAAGCACGCAACGATCGGCTATTGGCGAAACCCTGGGCACAAACAAAGCTCCCGGTCCTTACAACAATCAATTGAAAGGCGATTCCGAGTGGTCGATGGCCAGGACACAGGTATGAATGTTAGCCGGGGGTTTCTTCTACATCACGTCCTTCATCTGAAGGCAGGAGGCTGCAAGGAGATAGGGTGTGGAAGGTCTTCATGAGAAGCTCACACACGCCAGTGTTCTGGGAGATGAATAAGCGCTTCGTACGGCACTGAGGATTACACAACGTATTGTTCTCGAGGAACGCAAGGTGAGGTAGACCAGTCTGGCCTACTACATCCGAGACCGGCTTATTGTACTCGAAACAGGACCCCATCGCCTATTGAATTCAAAACATGACATCCAGCCCTAATTGTTTTGGCGGCCGATGTGACCACTGTTCTCGAAACTCGGCGGAATGATGGTCGATCAAGAGTACCAAGGATGGCAGAGACGTGCCTCGAGGACTTTGATTGTTGTCAAATACTGTTTCTTGATGCCCCAGTGTTGTCTCGTGCACTCCTACAGGTACACGGAGCCCATTGACATGATCGATTATTCTCGGGCAAGGAGGGCGCAGTGGGAGACCAAGGGCGAAGGGTTGACGGGGGAAGACAGGAAGAGGGCGTTCAGGCAGTATCTGGCGCGGCCTTCTGCTGTTAAAATGGAGGAGCTGCAAGAGTGGAGGCGACGGAAGAAGCACTCTTCTGAGGGCCGGCAAGGCAGCAAGTCGTCTGATGCTCTTACCTCGGCATTTTCCACCCATCTGACCCCAATCTCAACACAATGAGAGCAAGTAGAGAGGTTTCAAGTCTCATGAAACTCGACACTGTGTAGCCGAAAACTTGCGTGCTGCTTTTCGAGAAGGGCAAAAGAATGAGTCTGGCCTTGCATTACGCGAACAACAGGCTTACCGCCGTAAGGGACGGATGGCGTTCACATGTTTGGACGTTTCAGAGGCACAATAAGCAGTCTCCTTTGCCCCGAGCCCGTCCGCCCTGCCACTTTCCCACACCCTCCCCGGGCGAACCCTATCCGACGCTCACATCGCTTTTGCCCCGACCCCCCGGGGCAAGCCGAATAAAATAAAACAACGGATGAATTAGTTAGGGGCAAGACGGACAGTGCCTTGCGGTGGCTGGACTGCTCCCCACAGACCGCGTGGTGCCGATGGCGTATCGCCGGCCTCCCTGATATTTCATTGCATGTATACCTTGTGTTCTCTCAAAAACGCCAAAGGATGCCTGGAGAGGCAGCTACATGGGCGGACCAGATTTCCGACAGTGAGCATGACCCGAGGTGAGCCCTCTGTGAAGCAGAGGGCAGGTTGGCCGCATCTGCATGCACGTCTCTGCCAAGAGCACAACCTTGGAAGCGGAAAACAACATGACCTGGCCTTTGTCCGACAGCGTTGGCCAGAGCGAGGCAAGATAGGCCAGCACCGCCCTGGGCATGTCTCTGACCGTGTCACGGGGGTCAGAGTATGAGATCTCGGAGCTGCTGATCGGTGCGACATAAAGGAAGGCTTGGCTGGTCTGGAAGTTGTCAAGCAGAGTGTCTCGTAAGACGGGTGGTGCCGTGGCAGCGACGATAACAAACGGAACGGCCACAGCTCGAAGCTTGGCCAGGCTCTTCTCTTCATCTGCCGCCGGTAGGTGGCGGTGATGGTGAGGTGTGCTTCGTCATAGACGACACGTTTGAGCCGGGTACCAACCGAGATGTTCCGGGTCTGAAACTGCGGGGAGTTGCTGTCTCCACCGGTGCAAACCTTGCGTTGACATGGGAGGACCACCTGGAGGCGGGGGTGCCGTGCACCAGCGCTTTGCCCAGGAAGTCGTCCAGGTGGCGGTGGAGAGGGACAATTGAAACGGTGACGGTTTGGCGTTCCGACTCGGTGACAGCTGGTAAGAGCCAAAACAAGGCCTTGCCGGATCGGGGCCGACAAGGGAGGACGCTCCGGTGTTGGCAATAACAAGCCCACAGCCGTCTTGCTGAAAGGTCCTCTTGTAATCCTCCATGGAATCAAACAGTCGAAAGAATGCTGAGGACAGCTCGGGATGCAGCAAACGCTGGAGTCAGTCAGGGCACCAGAGGCATCGCAGCGCCATCCGTTCCCGGGGGTCGCTGGGACACGCCCAAGGCCTAGCAAAGCACGCACCCTACAGGCGCCGTAAACCGCAAGGTGGATGACTCCATACAGGTCAACACATTTCTCGGAGCAGGAGGACGACGAGTGTGAAGCGATGGCGGGACGACCATGAATGACCGGACATGAGGATGACCGGCACGTGTATAGACTCTACTTGTACACACAAAAATACCGCTCGCGGACCCGCGCTCAGCTTAGCTGTTCAATCGTGGCCCCCTCTGATAATTGCTTGATGCAACGAAACGACAACGCCATGACAGCGCGCAACATTGCGATAGGGGTAGTACATGCTTAATACTCTCTCTGAACGGCGGAGGGAGCATAATGTGCAGGATGCTAACGATTAGTGAACCCCCTCGTCACGGGACAACCGAGCTATACAATTGATTTACCGATGCTTTCACAACTCCCACGCGAACGTCGAGCACATCCCTTGACTTCACAACCCTCCGTCACCATGCTGACTGCGGAATATCCTCAGACCCATTGATCGTGTCCACCTCCTGTACTATCCTTCGCCACACCGTCCGGTCACCACTCGCCGCCCTTGCCTCTTCTCCTATCACGGAGAGCCCTCTCACCTCAAGAAGGGCTTATGCCTTGAACTTCTCGTCCGCATCGGTAGCAAGGACCTTCGCAGCTCTGTTTTCGAGGTCGATATCGGCGGTCGTCTCGATCCTGGACTCCGCACGCTTTTGCCTCCTCGCAAGGTACCAAATAAGAACTGTAGAAGCTCATCAGCTTTCGTGGACCGGGATGACGCCAAGTAAAGCAAGGCATACCGAAACAAAAGCATGCGATGATGTTGGCGCCGAACAGCGTCGGGAATCCTTTCGACCACCGAGGTCCTTGTGTCTGGAGGAAGACCACCGTGGGAAGCCAGGCGTTGAAGCTACGGTGTCAGGGGATCTTCGTCAGGAAAGGGTTCAAGGAAAGAACTCACGCGTAGAACAGGCAGTTGGTCGCTGCTATCAGGAATGCCCTCTCCTCTGCATCATCTTTACACAGCTCATTCACCCACGCAAAAACTGCTGCATTCAGCCTCCATCCGCACGTAAAGCGTCCACAGATGACTTGACTGTCACTCACACACATGCGTCACGAAGTACGTCTCGTCAACCATGAACGCGAACAATTTTGCGGCCGTAGGGCCATTGAAAGCAAGGATACCGGTAGGCACCAAACCCCACAACAGAGGTCCGAGGAGGAAAGCGAGACGACTTTCGAATCGATCTGACAGATAGCCCCATAAGAACTGGAATGGGATACCGATAACGTAGGCGGTAGATGGAAGGACATTGCGGAGGCTAACGCTGTAGCCCGAAAGCAAGAGGAAGGTGTTGAAATACTGTCCCGTACAATCAGCTACCAACTCTTGGTGCACAGATTCGAGGCAGGCGTAAAGTACCACATACGTTGTAGCTCTGGACTGACCAGGCGTAAACGACGTAGGTGGGGACCAGGACCCAAAAGTGCCACCTCGTAATGATTCGCTTGAAGGTTTGACGATCAATGACACCCGTGGAAGGTTTCGTGCCTTGTAACGCGCAGCGTGCTTGTGCCAGCACCTTCTCTTCCTCAGTGAGGAACCAAACTAAGGCCGATTCAGTTTCCGGTGGCTGTACGGTGTCGCTTCAACGGAACCGCTGACCTTTGGTATTGGCAGAAAAATCAGGCAGGAAGCACAGGCAGGCGATACCACACGGCAGAGTCATGAGACCGCAGATGATATAGAGCCACCTCCAGCCTGGGAGACCGGCCTTGACGTCGAGCGTCTTGTAAATAGCCACTTGGAGGTAGCCACTGAATGCCTGACCTGCACACGACAATGTCAGCACGGACTTTCTTATCCGACGATGGCCAGATTTCCCATTCACCCGCCGTGCCCGAGATCAGCCAGATAGAAACCCGCTTCGCCAACTCTGAAGGCTTATACCACGATCCCATCAAGAGGATAGCGGCAGGTTGGAATGGCGCTTCGAAAAATGCCACGAAGAAGCGGAAAGCATACCTGGTAGTCTCAGTATCGCTCGTAACGTCGATGATAGGAGTAATTCACATCTGTTCCGTACTCCTTGCACCCGCTTGTGCAAAGGTGAACGCCATTCCACCGATCTCGCAGGACGCGAGCAAGATCGATGGCCGGATTTTCGACGCCAACATGCTTGCTGGGATCTGCAGGACACAGTAGACCTATCCCGCGTCGCTGTAAGCAGAATGTCCCAGTCAGCGAAGAACGTAGGCTTACGGCGTTGTAGATGATGGTCATGTATGTGTACTCGTTGCCCTTGATACCGAGATCATCTTTCATTCCACTGACATAGGCGTTGTTTAGGCTGATGTTGCCCCACTAGTCAGCTGTGCAACAAGCCCGTCGATGAGCAATCACATACTTGGTCTGATCGATGTACTTCATCCAGTAACCGAACGCGATGCAAGACAGGATAGCGCAGTCGAGCTTGTGGACGAGTTTACGCTCGGCATTGGACTTCTCATAGTAGTCGCTTAGGCCTTGGTCAGCGGCTCCAACAATAGGGTGACGAATGATGTTGAAGACGCACCGATCCCAAATCCACGACACGAAGCGTTGCCACCATCCGTTGGTAGAATGCTGGCGGACAGGGGCTACGACGCCACCACCCGCAGGGTAAGACAGGGTAGCGTCGTTGGTGACGGGAGCCAGAACTCCTTTGCTCATGTTCCCTGATGTCGGATGGTGAGGGGGTAGATCGAGTCAGGAGATGGACCCTCGCGGTTGCGGGGGAGATTAGGGCAAGGAGGTTATGTTTTTTTTGTAGATGAGCGGGGGAAGCTTGAGGTGGAGAGGGACGGGAAATCTCCGACCTGTTGTTCCTGTTGTAAGGTATGAACCGGCGAGGTATGCATCGATCTCGTCTACTACTCGAGCTACTCTTATGATTCCCGCTTCCCACTCTTCTACAGAACAATGGGCAACTCTCTCATCCTCTTTACTGTTCATGAAACCGCCACGGCACGGTCCTGCTCGGTCATCCGGTAGTGGATGCCACCGTGGCTTGGCTCGAGCCTACTGATAACCGAGCACATAACCGAGTCGTCTCAACACTCCCACTCGAGGTTGCGTGCGAGGGAGCGCGCGTATATTTCATGAACGAGACCGAAGGCCGAGCATGTCGACAAAGCGAGCGAACGTGACCGGGGGCAAGGGCTTGGTGAGCCCATCAGCCAGCATGGCAGTGGTCTTGACATATTCGATCGAGAGGACCGAGCGCTCGACCAGCTCTCGAAGGTAATGGAACCTGATGTCGATCTGCTTCGCTCGAGTGTGACCGACCGGGTTGTGAGCGATGGCAATCGAGGCCTGATTGTCTCCATAGAGCTTGATTGAGCGTGATGGTGCAAACCCGAGCTCGGTAAGGAGCGAGCGAAGCCACATGGCCTCTCGAGCTGCTTGAGTGAGTGCGACGTACTCGGCATCACCCGTTGCGAGCGAGACCGAAGGCTGCCTCTTGGACTGCCAGCTGATGGGTCCACCCCAAAGCCTGAAGCAGTAGCCACTGGTAACTCGACGTCTAGATGGATCACTCGTTGCGAAGTCGGCATCACTGAACCCATCCAGTTCGGTCTGACCATCTGAGAACTCGATGCCGAGCGCGCGAGTGTGCTTGAGATACATGAGGACACCACATGCGGCTATCCAGTGCTCGATCGAGGGGTCGCTGGAGAACCGGCCGAGCAGGCCGACCGCATAGGCGATGTCTGGTCGAGTTCCAAGCCTGGCGTACATGAGCGAACCGACGACGGCGAGGTATGGACCGAGGTCGGCCTTTTCCTCATCGGGATCTCGTGGCTTGAGGATTGTTTTCGCTCGGAGGGGGGACTTGGCTGGCTTGCAGCCTTGCATATTGAAGCGAGTGAGGATCGAGTCGATGTACTGTGTCTGACACAGGGAAAGCGAGCGCTTCGCTCGATCTCGCGTAACCTGCAGGCCAAGGATGAAATGCAGCTCTCCCAGGTCCTTCATGTCATATCTCTTTGACATCTCCTTCTTGAACTCTTCGAGTGTCTCGAGTCGAGCCGCCGCAATGGTAAGGTCATCCACATAGACTCCCACTATGATCAGATCATCTCGACCGCCTCGAACGTAGATGGAGTGGTCCGAAATCGTGCGAGTGAAGCCGAGCTCCTTGAGGCTCGAGTCGAGCGTTCGGTACCATGCTCGAGGTGCCTGCTTGAGGCCATAGAGTGACCTGTCCAGCTTCCACACCATGTCCTTGCCTTGCTCGAAGCCTTGGGGTTGTTCCATGTAGACTGTTTCTTCGAGCAAGCCATATAGGAAAGCAGTCTTGACATCCATTTGATGGAGCTCGAGATCGTTCATCGCGGCCAGAGCGAGGATCGTTCGAATCGACTGGAACTTTGCGACTGGGGCGAACGTCTCGTCGTAGTCGATCCCTGCTTGCTGGGTGAAGCCTCGAGCGACCAGTCGAGCCTTGTATCTGTCGATCGAGCCATCCGAAAGCCTCTTGATCTTGAACACCCACTTGCTGGTGACAACTCGACCTCGAGTGCTCGAGCGCGGCACAAGGTGAAAGACCTTGGCCTTCTCGAGCGAGCGCATCTCGTCCTCTGCAGCTGCCTGCCATTGCTTGGCATCGATTGAGTCCATGGCCTCGTTCCATGATCTCGGTTCATCGTTCGAGCTGGCCTGAGCTGCCAGCGCTGCAAGGGCATGGGGAGAGAGAGAGCCTGACCACTGAGGAAGTCGCGCGTCCGAGGGCGAGTAGTTGGGGTCGCTCGGTCGTCCAAGGAAGTCATGAAGCTCTGCCTCATACTCGTTTGAGGCCAAGGTGACCAGGCCATACATGTTGCCTGAGCGAGTCTGCGCTCGATCACCTTCTGGATTCTCTGGTTCTGGCGATGGAGCACTCTCTCGAGCGAGCCGTGGGTCTGGATCATAGGCCCAGCCTCGATATTGGGGCAGTCGATCGATCTCATCCTCGGTGTCGATGATCCTCTCGTTTGCCTCTGCTCCCACCGGGATCTCTGCTCCCACTGGGTCCTCTGCTCCCACTGCGTCCTCTGTTCCCACTGCTTCACTTGCTCCAGGCATATCTCCCACTGGTCTGGATACCCCGAGCGGGATCGAGGTGTTCGGATCATCTGCAGGTGGGGCAGTGCTTCGGGTGATCGATGAGTGAGCGATCTCAAGGAAGGCCTTGTTGAGCTGTTCGAGTGAGGGCTGCGAGCGGAGTTGCTTTTGGGGGGAGATCGATTCGTCGAACACGACATCGCGCGAGATGATGACCTTGTTAGCCTTGGGATCCCACAGCTTGTAAGCCTTTTGCTTTGCTGCATACCCCAGGAAACAGCACAAGGTCGCTCGAGGATGAAGCTTGCTGCTGTCTCGAGTGCCCTTGCGAACGAGAGACCATGCCGCACAGCCGATCACTCGAAGCCTCGACAGATCTGGTCGAACGCCCGCGTATGCTTCCAGGGGAGTTTGATCTTTGAGCGAGCGAGTTGGCGAGCGGTTCTTCAGATACACCACAGTGTTCATCACCTCAGCCCAGAGGGAGAGGGGAAGTCGCTCTGAGTAGAGGAGGGTGATGGTGCGTTCGACAATGGTGCGATTGGATCGCTCGGCTACGCCATTCTGCTGAGAGGAATAGGGAACAGTCATCTGGTGTTCGATCCCGAGCAAGCGAAGGTGATCCTCAAACTCCTTGCTGGTGTACTCCCCGCCATTGTCTGAGCGAACAGCCTTCACCTGGCGTTCCGTGAATCGCTCGACCTCGACAATCCAGTCCTTGAAGCAACCCAATGCATCCGACTTGTTCTTGACGAAATAGGCCCATGTGTATCTCGAGCGATCGTCCACAAGTACCATCAGGTATTGGGCTCCTCCTTCCGAGCGAACGCCCATGGGTCCGCAGAGGTCGGTGTGAACGAGGTCTAGAAGGGCTTCGGCTCGAGATTCGCTTGGAGGAAAGGGAGGACGCACTATCTTGCCCATGACACAGCCCTCACAGGGCCCAGACTTGTCGGTCGAGCGAGCCACACGGCCACCTGTGCTAAGTCGGCCGAAGAGCGTCCTCATCGAGTCCGAGGCAAGGTGACCGAGCGTTCGATGCCAGACTTCCCAACTCGCTCGTGCTCCAGAGGGCTTGACACCTTTAGAGGTGAGGGCCCTGGGAGAGAGCTCGATCGAGGCTGGAAGGGCGAGCACCATCTTGTTGAGGGCGAACGAGTTGTCGCCTTGCTGGGTGGCCTCCACAATGTAGGCCTTGTCTTGAAGTCGAGCGCGCAGGACCTCGAAATTGTTCCGGAGGACCCTGCAGAGAGAGCCCTTGAACCGAACGTCCGCACCGAGGCGAGTGAGTCCAGGGACCGAAATGAGGTTGAAGCCGAGACCACGAACGAACATGACCTTTCCCAGGGTGACCTTCTCCTTCCTCTTGTTGAGAAGGGAGGTCGAACCGATCGAGGGCGCCTCGAGCGTGCCACTACCAGCAGTGGCGATCCGAATAGTTGAGTCGAGCGTCTTGATGTCGAAGAGCAGAGACTCATCCCCAGTCATATGCTCGCTCGCACCAGAGTCGATGATCCAGCGGTTCGAGCGAGCCACAAGTGAGAGGTGCGAGTAGTCACTGGTGAGGAAAAGGTGTTCAATCGAGTTGCTGTCGAACGGGGAGACCATATCAGAGACAAAGGCCGCTGTCTCGCTCGACTCGGTTGTCTTGATGGCTTGGGCAGGTGCCGCCGTCTCATTCGATTGCTCCCCTTTCCCTTTCTTCTTCTTGTTATTGTTGGGGTTCTCGTTCGCATCGGTCGGTTTGGTGCAGTCAACCACCCAGTGAGAGGGGGAACCGCATCGAGCACACGGGTGCGCCTTGCCGGGCTTCTTGCCAGACGTCTTGAGTCCAGCATAGAATGCAGTGAGCGAGGTGGTGGAGTCGAGCGAGAGAGAGGCCTTGCGAGCTGCAAGGGCCTTTTCGTTCGAACGGTTGAGCTGCCCAGCATTCACCCTGAGGATAGATATCTTGATGTCCTCAATCGAAGGGTTCTTCTCGGCCGTCCAGATCGAGTCCACGAACGAGCCGGAGCGATCGGGCAGACCATTGAGCAAGACATTGATGCAGAGCGCATCTAAATCGAACTTGAGGAGTTTGAGCTCACGGTATTGGGCCTGAACTTGGTTCACCCATGCCTCCACATCCTCCTGATCTGCGCATCTGCTCTCAAGAAACTTTCGACCAAGCGCGAACGAGTACTGCGGTCCAGAGGTGCCATAGAGCTTCTCGAGCGCCTTGAAGATCACGCGCGATCGAGGAAACTCGGTGGTAGAGTCATTGAGGTGATCGATGTGAGCAGAAAGGATGCTCTCAGAGGTGGTGGAGAGGATGGCTGCCGCAATCTGGCTGTCTCAATCCATCCAGGTGCTGAGCGAGTCGTCCGCAGGGACCTTGGTGTTGGGGTCGATGAACGAGTTCGATCGAGTGAGTATTAAGGCAAGGGTGAGCCTCTGCTTCCAGGTGACATAGTTCTCCTTGCCAGAGAGCTTTGGAACTGATTCGAACGGCTTCGAAATATTGTCGTTCGAAGACATGATGGGTCGAGCGCGATGGGGCGAGCAAGGCCGGACGAGACGGGGTTCGATCAAGTCGAGTCGGTCGAGTTCCTTGCTTGGCCGAGTATCTATGCACTGCTCTGTGATCTAGAGGGTTGTCTAGATGCAGGGAGAGCAGTAAGGTCTCATAATCTGTTGTAGGGTATGAACCGGCGATGAATGCATCGGTCTCGACTACTACTCGAGCCACTCTTATGCTTACCGCTTCCCACTCTTCTACGAACATGCCGTAACAGAAGCGACCGAAGCGACCATGACTTAGGCTCGAGTCGGCTGCCAAGCGAGCACGGGACCGAGTCGTCTCAACAGGTCTGACCTACGCCCAGATCGACGAGTTGTTGATCCGTAAGGTACCGGCGAGGAAGTTCAAGTCGTTTGAGTGTCGGGAGATTATGGGGGGGACGGGGACCTCGAAATGATGGTGCCCCAGCAATTGGCCTAAGCGAGCCGTCATGGTGGCGGTCGGCGAAATCGAAGGCTGGCGAGGTCCGATTTTGCGTCGATAATTTCAATTGGTCTGGTCGGATAGGTGTACTCGTGCGCTAGGGTTATGTCATGAATCGTGGGAGCCCTGTCCGAACTCTCAAAGTCCCAGGCTGCCTGCAGGTTGTAATAATTTCGCTTCACGGACCATTTGGAACGAAGTCCATGAAGGTGAACGTCCAGATGGCCCGACGAAACACATCTCAAAAAGGGTAGACCGATATATGGGTGGACAGGGCCGCGGGGAGGTGGTAAGTCTTAACAGAGCCATAGCCGATGATGCCGACTTGGACGGGGATGCCCGGTCTACCCTGGAGGGAGTCCCGGTCCGGGTCGAGCCATTCATCACCGACGCACGCTTCTGCAATGACATCCGCCTCGCAGGAGCGAAACTCTGGACTTTGGAAGCACGAAGACGACATCACTGTGTCCTTTGCCTAGGCAGATTGTTAACTTGAACTGGCGGGGAATGCATCGATCTCGACTACTGCTCGAGCTACTCTCATGTTCTCTACTAACCAGAGAACCATAGCTGACTAAGTAACCTTCACTATATTGTCCATGAGACCGCCACTGCACGGTCTTCCTCGGTCATGCCGTAAGAGCGCCACCATGGCTTCAGCTCGAGCCGGCTGACACAGGTGCCCTCAGTACGGCCATCCCGCTCGGCCTTCCGGCCAATGCCCCGCCAGCCGACATCATCGCTGCCACCGCTCAACAATATTTATCCGCAGTTGCCCAGGGCAAGCACGGGGACCTTGCGGCAACCTCTACAATGCCCTTCACCTAGCTAGTGGTCTGTCTTGGTCTACTCATGGGACGGTAAACAGCCAAGATATCCATCTCCAAACTCCCATATCTGGCACTCACGACCCGACCGTAGCAACAATATCGGTGTGCTCGCCTGCGAAAGGATCTGTCCCCCTTTGCGAACCCGTTGTCCGCTGCCAGCCGGAGACGCTCAAGGGCGCTTGAAATACGAAAGCATCGTAGCGGTCAACTCGGGATGATCATGAACGATCCCCCGTCGTAGGCGCGAAATGGGCCCCGTGGGCCTGGCCTGGATCACGGAGGTGCCTTGTCCGTTGCACCTGGGCCATCAGATTGACAGTGGGCCCAAGACTTTGCAAAGTTAGGAATTTTTGGGGGTCTCTGCCTTGCGCGCCTTGCTGGTGCTGGTCCCCACTCTTGAGATGGCAAGTGTTCGGAATTAGCGAATGGAGTTATGAATTGTGGCGTTTCGGTACATGGCCGGTGGACGTCACGTCCCCTCTTCGTTCCACCGTCTGCCCCTCTTCACTCGTTCGTTCAGACAACTCACTGTGTCTCTTGTTTGTCCACTCGTCCTTTTCCGTCCTTTCCCCTCAACCGATCCGCATGGCGGACGCAACCTACGAGCGCGCCATCGCGTGCTGGAGACGTGCTGGCCATGTAGCGATCCGCTCCATCAATGATTACGAGATCGCAGTCTTTCCGCTTAAATTCGTTGCTACCGGCGGAGACAACTCTTGGCGCTATGTTCTCAGCGTAGTGGAGCAACTTGTCGAGACTGTCCCTGAGCACCCAGGAATGATCTTCACCAACGGCGCTACGCCAGAGGCGGTCGACCTCAACGGACCGCCCCACGAGGGCGTCTTTCTCTACAAGCAGCTCAGTGCGTTCCTTCGGCCGGTCGCGTGCCCGGTACTTCCCCGTCTGCTCCACACTGACGCCGGATCACAGATGTTGATAAGGATCCCGACTTCGCCCGTGGCCCCGAGTATTTCTCCCGATTCAAGGAACCGAGTTTGATGGCCGATCAGAGCACGAGGTCCGGATCGAGTCGGGTCACTGGCCGCCCGGAGCAGGTACGAGTCTGTCGTCAGAGTCGGGTCCACTGACTCTTCCCTCCAGTCTAGTTTCAAACTGCGCCTGGCAGCCCGCGATGGAGCGTGCCTTGTTTCGGAATGTAGTGTCGACTTGTGCGTCGCCGCGCACATCGTTCCTCAAAGTCGGCCCGATGTAAGTTTGCCCGCTATTCAATTCCATAGCACATCAACATTATCCACTTCGATACCCGCTTCAGTGGCCCGAGGTCCCCAATACAATTTCGTCTAAACCCTCGCAGGTGTATGAACAAGTCCTCGGCGAGCCATACCCCAACCTGTACGACACGTCGGCTGGCCTTCTCCTCGACAACACTCTCCACAGGATGTTCGACACGCTAGACTGGTCGCTATACCTCAAGGTGAACTAATCATTGGCGGACGTGCTCTGGAACTCACCTGCATTCGTTGACTTGCGTTCTCACAGGGTGACACGTTCTACGTTCACTATTTTTGCCCCAAGTCTGCAATCCACTTCGCATATCATGGCAAGGCTATCCCGCCCGAACGTTTCTCTCGCTTTGAGGACCCGCCGGACCCCAGATTGGTGGCGTGGCACTATAATCAGGCCGTGAAAGCGCGAATCAGGGGCTTCTCGGCGGGTATGGGTGGGAGCGAGCTGCACTTATGACGGCCAATCTTTCCTCCCGCCAGCGTCAGTCGGCATCCGGCCTCGCCCATGAATCGACTGAAAGTTAATGATGCATCGTAGACATGAAGAGGATCGCGCCTGATTCACGTCTCCGGCTTGATGATGGCTCGAATCAAGGTGGGTCGACGTGGAATCCCTTGTCATTTAAAGGAAGTTTGCGTTGCCCTTGTGCCGTCACGGCTGCTAACTGACCTCGCAGGCGACCTCCTAAATGCCAGAGGACCTCGTGGAGGTCGTCGCCTGGTACTTCCCTGTCGTCGGTCCTTATGGTTCGTTGAAAATTGTAATGGGGCGAGGAGGAAGGATTTCCCGTGGGGTTAATCAGCCGTGATGTGTGATTCCCTCCATTGCGCCGAGGATGATCTATCACAGCTTGGGCAGAGGTCGGCTTTCGAAGACACAAGTTGAGCGCATGCCTCTTCCTGCAGGAGAATAGAGACGAAGGAGCAACAGTGCGGGCCCCAAGCCGATGTGTCGATCTTCTCCGGACGACGATGGCTCCTTGTGCGCCACCAGTGTCGATGATGGAGTTGAGACGGTGTCGGTGTTGCCGACTTTATTCTTCCGCTTCTGCGGAGTGGAGTTCGGGATATTCCGGGAATCGCCCGTAGCCTGCTGTTCTTAACATGCAAGTCGGGGGCGACAGACCTCACCCCTAGCCCCCTTCGTAATACCCGAAGCCCTCCCGGCCAGCACCCAAATCACAACCCAACGCGAACGCCGCCAGAAGATCTTCGCCGTTAACAAGGAGGCGCTGCTGGGCTCGTTGACCCCAAAGCCGGCCAAGGCCATTGCCGAGGCGTACTCCAAGCTGGGCATGGTCTGGCTCATCACCATACCATTCCAGCCCTCTTTGCGCCTCACCGACTTTGAGGTCGTCGCCGCCCTACAACTGCGCACTCTGGCGGGTGAACGAGAGGCCCACTGCACCAATTGCGGTGAGGCAAACTTCGTCGGCCATCCCGAGGTCTGCCTGCAGAGGAAATTATGGCGCGTTGCCCGGCACGAGGGTACCGAGCGCATAATCGGACAGGCCCATGCCTCCAACCCCGGCACTCGAGTCAGGCGTGAGCCCCTCGGCCACCAAACCAGCAGGCGCATAGACATCCAGGTCATCACGCTCCTCGGGTCCCAGCTTACGGGGCTAGCCAATGCCTATTACGACCTCACAGTTGTCTCCCTTGCCAGCAAGGAGGACCGCAGCACCAGCCACCCGAAGCATGATGACAACCCGTCCCGGCTGGTCAACAAGTCCCTGGACTCTGTAGCCGACCACAAGATCCGCCACCGACCCAGGAGCAAACTCCCCTTCCACCCAGTCGTCTTCTCCCATGGCGGCATGTTAAACGGCAGCACCATCAAGGTCTTCGCCTCATGGAAACAGATTATGGCACGAGGGTCGTACAACCTGATGCTCAAACGGCTGAGCCTTTGCCTTTTGCAGGCGAGGGTTCGCAGCTTTGAGCTATAAGGCATTCATACCACCGTAGAACTCTGTAGATCAGACAGACACGCTATGCACCCCCTAACCCCCCCGCAGACACTGTCGGAGAACCGGGAGGGCGTGTTGGTGAAGCAGGCCAACCACTTTGACCAGCAGAGCTTCCTCTGCAGCGATCTTAGCTTCAAGGAAGAGCTCTCTTACTGCAGTGGGTCCCGTGCAGCTACCAAAGAGCCGTAGCGCGGTCTCCCGTTCCTCCTGAAGCACGGTCATCTTGCTCTTCGCCATGTTGAGCTCAATAGAAGGTTGGCGAACTGAGAAGAAGGCTTGGACGTTGGTCACCCAGTTGAGCATTGACATAGGGAAAGAAGACGCCGCTTGTGGACCGGAGACACAAAGAAAAAGCTCTGTGAGTCCCGTCGGGGATCTCCATCTGTGTCCAAAAGGATGTAAGAAGCTCTGGACCGCATGCTCGTAGTTTCGTCTTGACGAACCGGGTGTGGACAGTGTCGCCCCGAAGACCGGAGTAAATGTTCTCAAAGGCTCTGTGGCTGACATGGCGTACCCCAAATCCAATGCAAACAAGCATGGCTGAAGGAGACGGAGTGGGCTTCGGAGGAAATTCGTGGAAGATGGGCAGAAGATGTCATCGAGATTTGGGGTCTCCGGGTGCGCCAGGCTACACGACTTATTTCGTTGTCAATTTGACTCGGTGCTAAGGGAGATCCCCGCTCTCGGATCGCCTCTGCATCTTGCTCTGCTTGCGAGCAATCGACGGGGCGATGCCCTGACGCTTGGCCTCGATGAGAGGACCATCGCTGTGAATGCCCTCCCTATGGCGCTCGAGATCGTGCAAACGCGAGAAGCCGCGCTTGCAAGTCGGGTGAGGACACTGGTGAGGCTTGGGGCGCAGCCGAGTGTGCGTTTGAACGTGCGACTGCATGGTACGTCAACCGGACTCGATTCAGGAGAAGAAACAAGGGCTCACCTTGAGATTGAAGGCTCGGGCGAAGCCGCGGCCGCAGATGTGGCAGTTATGGCGCTTCTTGGGGCCACCAAGCAACTCGCCAGAAAGGTGAGCACGACCGCAGCAGTGGAGGATAGTGTTTGGCATGCCGTTAACCGACCGGTAGTCGGTTACCTTTCCTTCGTCTTCAAGCCTTTCCTCAAGCTCTTTCTCTCTCTCGGACCACAAGAGTGGCGCGGGCTGTATCAACTCAGTCAACGACAGAAACCATGTTGATATGGGCGACTGGGGCTCCACGGCCTGAGCCGAGCGAGTCCAGGGTGGACGGGGAAACAGACCACGCGGACAATTGGAACGAAGGGAGGAGTATTACAAGACAGAGGGCCTGAGGGGGACGCACGGCGAAGAAAGATCGGACCGACGGGGGGTCGGAACACCTGCCACCACTAATAGAGGGCTTCTGGAGGGCGACGACACGTTCTACGGCCCCGTGCGCTTGAAGGCTTGCCGAAACCTGGGCGTGATACATCAGCTGGTCCTGCCGACGCTGGTAGGTAATCAAATAGTTCCGATTGGCAACGTCGTTTCCGTAGGGTTGTTGCGCAGGCTGGATGTGGTGCACGAGCATGTTGACCAAGTGGGTCGTAAAAGGAATGGGGGCTCGGGCGGGATTTACTAGAGAGCCAGGGGAGAGTCGCAAGGGTTCGTTATGAGTGACAGCGAGAAGCGGCCCGTAGGGAACGGCCTTGTAGTGAGCCAACGCTGGATGTCGTTGTTGCTCCGGGGTTCTGCCTCAGAGCACGAGGTGGAAGTGAGGTCGTCGCCGAGGCACAGACAGAGGTGCTGGACTGTTGACTTGACCGCTGCATATGGTACTGACCCCAAGACGGTAGATCCAAATATATACAAGTATCCATCGTTTCCCCATCGCCGATCACAGGCCGGGTTGGCAGTCGTGCTGTGTCTCGATTCGCTAGTGTGGGAAAATCTCTCTACTTGTGGACCAACTGATGGCATTTTCCCACAAAAGATGACGACGTTGGGTTCAAGAGTCATAAGAGTTTGTCATACTAGTGCCCATTATATGTGGGGCAGTGAAGACACTCGGAGCGCGGGAAACACCCAGGTAAACCCTGGTACAAATCGGTGCCTATTCCGTCCATATATAATTGGTCCCGTTGGCCATCCTCCCGGCTCCATAGGCGGCTCATTTCAGGCGCCTCCGCGCTCTTAACGAAAATGACTCCGCCCTCGAGCGTGGCAGGGCGTATAACAAAAAGGAAGCAGACGTCGGACTTGTCTCGTTGAAAGGACAACGCTTAGGCAGCTTTAAGAATTCTGCTTTTCCCTGACAAGTCTCCTTTTACGGTTTTCAAGTGACGCAAATGGTCTGCAGTCCAGCCTCCTGGGGTGTAAACGAGCAAGTCCCTCACAGCCCGCGATCTGTGACCTGGTAACAGCACCGCGAATCTATCCGCAAGGGACGGTGGAATACGGAGGAGTGTTGCTCGATCGGAGCTCTGGAGGGCTCTGCTTGTCACATCAAGATGCGGATGTTGGTCGGAGGATCTAGTGGTCCTTCCTTCAAAGTACGGCACTTTTCGCGGGGTCAACACTCCCACAAGGACGTGTGAACCGAACTCGGAATGTGGTGAGTGACTGTTGTATCCCATGTTGAATCTCGGATTCCGTGTTCGCTCGAGGAATGTCGCTCACGAAAGAATCAGGCGAATAGGAAGTGGAGGATTGGCCCCGTGAGATTTATCTTGTCGACTATGGTTTGCGTCACCCTATCTATCCACATAGAATGGCAATGAGATAATGGCTCAATTCTGAGCCCATTTGTGATTGTATGCTCTTTTCTTGTTCACAGTAATAGGAAGAAAGCAGGCTGCTGGATAGCGATGTGTGCGAGCTGCTGGAGTGGGTGTTCGGGAAGAGGCCGGGGGCTGGGCGAGACACTTGGAATGCAAGCAGTCGGTCATTAGGAGGTCAAGGGAGACGACGAAATACATCCTGCCGAGTGGTTCGGCCGGCAGTCGCCATCCACCGAGACCGCCTCGTAGGTGGAGTCGGATGTTGAACATGCTGAAGATATTTTCCGACTGCACTACTCGTATGTTGTGGCTACTGCAGTAGCCCAACATGGCTCGTGCAGGTGGGAGCAGCTCACCACCCTGCTGATGTTGGATTCAGGCCTCGTCGTCCGTTCGCACCGAGGGGAGTCCGGGACCAAGGAATTTTGATGAGTTTAGATCGTTTGATGTCGATGACCTGCCGATCGGAAGGGTGCCCCCAGTCGAAAACACTCGATCTTATGCATTTGGGCGGTCGAAAGCCTGTGAAACATGCCGAAGGGATCCGAAGTATCTCTAGGCGGTTGATGTGAAACGATGAAACGAGGAGTGGGTGGGTTAGACGTTGAGGTGGATTGATCAGTCGAGCATATGATTGAAGGGGACGATTTGGATTTGATCGGAGGACACCGGCCTAGGAAGGCCCATGCCGGTTTCGAACACCGCCATCAACAGCTGGTGGGTCATGCGAGTTAGGATGCGTATGCCAATTTGATAACCTTCGGTCGGCCGCGTTGATTGTGCTACGACCCATCCGCCCGCAGCTCCAGTCGGGTGCTTGTCTCGCAGCGTGGCCACCACCTCGTCGTTCACTGCGGCCACAGCTGCTGTCCCGGCAAGCCGCCTTGCAGCGCTGCCCAGGCGTCCCTTCTCCACATCCTTGATGGCTGTCGTTGTCCCCGGTGTTGTGCCATCGCTTGGCTCGGGCCTTGGCCAGTGAACTCGGGGGTACTGCTCCAGTCGAGGCTTGAGTCCTAGCTGCAATCCCGGGCCAAGTCCAGCCTCAGGTAAGTCAAGGATGTTGAAGAGGGTGTCGTCGCTTGGCTCAGCCAGGAAGGCCGCAGCAAGGCGCTCCACACATCCGGGAAACACCCCAGCTTGTAAGTGATATCCGAAAAGCAGTTGCATGGGCAAGAAGCGCTAACCAACCAGTTTATGTACTATTCACAGAGTACAGCTCTATCGTACGATCGTTCCCATGCTCGCACGGTGTCACTACCCTGAAACAGACCCAAGACCCAAGACCCGAGCGCTGCACGGTGACCCAACCCCGTGCCTCTTCTAACACAGCTGATGGCCCGGCTTGTGCAACGTAGGCAGGTCCCCTAGGGAGAGGAACCGGTCAAAGGGAGAGTCAGGTGGCGGGATGGAGGGGGCCGGCGGGGTGGATTGTTGCGACACCCACACATAGGTGGGTGATGGCCGGGGTGGGGATGAGGTAGACGGTGTGTGGGTCACGCTGCTCCGAGCCAGTCATGCGGTCATAGACCTCAGCGTCCGAGGGTGGGATACCTCGCGCTCATAGTCTGCATCCCAGTCCAGCATCGCCATGTCATGGCTTTCCTCGTGAGGTGTGTCCAGCACCCGGGAAGGCTGTGTGTCGGATACATGCGTGGCCGAGAGTGATGGCTTGAAGAGAATATGACGATGTCTGAGACGGCGTCCGAGTCTGGTACAGGCTGGGGCGGTGTGCTTGGCACCACGGCGCTTGTCCTCCTCGTCACCTCGCAGCCCACACACATTGTTTGCTTCTGGTGATGCGACAGCCCACGAGCATTGGACGATACCACCCCACATGCGCAAGCCAGCAGTCCCGTTCCATCCACCTCATCCTCCGTGAACCGTGCACCCTTGTGTTTCTTGCGGAGATGTTCCAGCAGGTCATCGTACTATCGGCTGCACTTGGCGCATTCTCCTCCTCCCGACCGTCTTACCCGTTTCAACCCCCCATGATTAGGTGGTCGCAGGATATAGGTAGGACCTCACCCGATGATGAATGACGCAGGTCTTGAATCTGACGAGTCAGGCTCGAGCCCCTCACTGTAAGTTATATCCGAAAAGCAGTTGCATGGGTAAGAAGCGCTAACCAACCAGTTTATGTACTATGCACAGAGTACAGCTCTTTCCCATGGATCGTACGATTCAGCATCCTGAAACAGTCCCAAGACCCAAGCGGCGCACGGTGTCATGACTCCCAAGACCCGAGCGGTGCACGGTGTCAGGACCCCAAACCTTCTAACAACGGTACGGTCCTACTCGGTCATGCCGTAACAGACCGCGACCATGGCTTTGCTGGAACCTGCTACCAAGCGACCAAGGGACCGAGTCGTCTCAACGCCCGGTCTCTGCTCTAAATCCCATCTGTCTCCTCCAGTGCGATCCCACACAGACTTGCAGCTCTTGTTATAGCTCCACGTTCTCGTCTGCCTTCAATGTGGGGGGCTTGGGCAAAACACTCCCAAAGAGAGAGCCTGCAAACAAGCAAGGAGAACACGCCTCACATAGGAGTCAAGTACCGTGGGAGGTTTGGAACGAATCCTCGGCCACCAAGCGTCGTTGGCTTGGAATCTCAACGTGGCGTTTCGCTGCATGTCGTTGAGGCATAATCGATGATCTCGGAACGGTCCAGATCATTCTAGGCTGCGATGTGTTGAAGATGTTCTGGCCACTGCGGTGCGGTTCAATGTTAACTTATGGAGAAGAACGAAACGCATGAAGTCTCGGCTTTACCGTATCCGCCGCGTCCAAGATACCATTCGTCATTTTCCTGGTCGTAGTAGCCGTCAGACTACACTTGGCCACTCTGTCTACGTCGGTTTTGAGGCCACCGACGGAATGATCCAGCTACCCGACCTGTTTGATTCTGTGCGTAGCCTTGCCAAGTGTCGAGCGGTCAGCAAAGGATAGGCAAACATGAAGGCATTCCGGTTGTGACTGCAACTATTGAGTGAACTCAGATAACCAACTTGAGAGCCCTGCAAGCCTTTTTACTACGGCCAGACCCATGCGGTACAAATTCAACTTCGGAGCGATATCCGGTCGTTCCTCTACATAACGAAGACAGAAGGGGACGCCCGAGGATATGCACTTTGAAGTGGCGTCCAATTGCAACGACCTGCTCCTGCGTTTGAGCTTGCATCTTCTCAGCCCTGACTCGGGAGTTGACCCATATGGACAGAACGTAACTAACAAGAAGGCCACGTTAGACTGCAGGGCATGCGCCTGATAACATCGTAACTCACAAATTCGGTCGGATCTTTACGCTAAATCCACTGACAAGACCGCAGCTCGAGTCCGGCTCACCAGCCGGTTGATCCGCGGAGAAGCAATGACAACCACCAGGTTCGATTTGCTCGCCGATGCCGTCTAAAAGCTAAGCAAGTGAGCTGAGGGGAATTCCGGATGGTAGTCATCGCTTACCGAATTGAGCCAATATCTCTGTATTTGACCTTGAGATTTATCCCGAGGGAACTGGACCGACCACTTGCCCCCACCGTCGTTTGCGGGGTCGACACTGGTGGGCTCCACGCCGGCCTATTCCGACATGAGTCTCCTGCTGGACTAGAGTCGTTTGTGGGAAGAAACACCGCGTTACGCTGTCGTCAAGAGTACGTGAGGGGCAAGGAAGCGCTTACTCGGAAGAAAGAGCATTCGCCCTCCGACGGAATAGTGTTTACAGTGGGGATATTGTTGTACAGCCTGCGGATCGACTGATCAGTTGCTGTCTCTGTGAGCTAATCAGCAAGCCCTTATATCACCTCCAAAAATCCTCAATCGAATCGACTGTCGCCAATGCAAAAGAATCCTTGGCAAACATTCCTCTGTGGATTGTCCGACGATGCTTTTCCGCTGGGACGGGCGGTGTGTGCGACTCCGGCTCCGTCGGCGGCTCGGGAGTTTTGGAGGGCGTAAACCAGAATGTCCACTCGGTCCTCAGTTTATGCTAGGTGGGGTTAGCTGTCGGGATATCTCTCGGACGTGACATCCGACACGACTCACCCGGGATTCCACAAAGAATGTTGAAGGTTGCTTCAGACCGTCTTCTCCACGATTTGACCCTGAACGTGTCACTGGGAGGTCCAGACTGACATCAGAATCAGACTCCGAAACCTCGTCTTCTATCTCATGCACGATTGAGAGTGTGGGCAGTTGCCTTGAGGAGATACTGAAAGATGCAGGCGCGTCGCTTTTAATGACCGGGGCATCTGACCGGCATAGCCTGAGATCACCTGTCACAAGATCATTAGTGCGCAGACCAAATCTACCACGTCTAGGCTTTACTGACCTTCGAACATGACTGTTTAATAGTGTCTTCGTCGCCCTTATGATTATTCTGCTGCACTTCTTCTGTAAACAAGGATCAGCTTGCTTTCAGGAGGATGAGGGGTGCCAGGTCGGTTCTGGTGTTGATGTATCAGAGTCCCGATGCTAAACAGGGACGGCGGATGCGATACAATGGAGCCTGGGTGGGAAGCGCCCTTCCTGGTTGGGGCGAGACCCTATTTGGCGCGTGGGAAATTCCCAACTCTCGCTCGGTCCACGGGGACCCCGCAGGGACCAAGGAGGGGGGGGGGGGAGGGGGGAGGGGTGTCTAATAGCCAGGCTACATTCCTCCCTGATCTCCCGGAACCCAGCCGCCTCACGGGCCGGTGGGTGATGTGTCGTACGCCTCCCGCTCCTCCCGTCCTCTCACGGTCAATCTACATGGGGAAGTGCGACTATTGGAGGAGTCGCGCCAACTTCAACGATCCGCATGCGGTTCGACACTGCGTTGAACACGAGTCCGCTCCTCTACCAATCATTAGGTAGCAAGCATACTGAGGAATGCATCGGCTGCTGCTCTTCTTTTGAACGTTCTGCTTTAATCTTGGCGGACGTGTGAATAAACGATGCTTCTAAAATGTGACCTGCTCGCCAGTCCACATGAAATTACTTTGCCCCGGACTCTCCCGGCTGCTTGACTTTCCCGTCACCATCGAATTTCATATTTAGATCAATCCATAATCTTCGAGAGGACGGTCGCTCGTGAGAAATGAGAAGGGACTCTTGATAAGTCTTCCCTGTCCCTGCATTCCTTTGAGCTGTTGCTATGCCGGGAGCTATTTAAGTTAGCGGGCCGTTCCCGGCACTGGAGCACGTGCAGAGATGTGGCGGTATGAAGCGTGTTTCAGGCGGCGTTGGCTTTCTTCCTATCTAGACCGTCTGCATTGAGAGCAGCCCACTCCCGCTCGCATTGAGCAACGCCACCCATCTTATGGATTTTACTCCGGTGCAGAGCGAGGGTCAAGTTTGGCTTTACGTCATCCTTTTTCTGCTACCCGTATCGCGGCGTTTTGGAGCTTCCGTCCCGTTTTCTCCAGTGCCGGGCCTGCCAAGGCACGTGCGCGTTCAAGTCCAGAACCGGGGTCGTGAGCGGACTTCACATGCATCCGAATCCTTCGGACAGAGGAAGATCTAACTATAGGACTAGAAGGACATCTTCGGCTGAAGGAAGACGATTACGTGACACGATTACGTGTGTGAAATGCCGACAGAGTTTCGGTCGCGAGCCGACTTGACCATTGTCATGACGGAGATTCGAGGCTTGTCTTGATCTCGGTTCGCAAAAAGGCACTAACCGGCTGCTTTTGCACTGACCGGCTGCTTTCTTCCGCCCCACGGGAATGGTTCGGGATATGGTGCCAGTGATATTTCCCTGAACCACGTAAGCAGCTTCCCGGTACTTGCCGATAAGTCTGATTGTGGCTGCTTGGGGTAAACAGAAACCCCAAATACCAGAATGTCCAACGGAATCTAGTTTCCTGGTTTGTGGTTGACAAATCAAGGGCTGATCAGGCAGCCCCTTGCCTGAAAAAGCACGAGACGAATGAATAGACCATTCCTTTGGCCGGCATTTATCCGTCGGGGAGCAAAGTACTTGGGTTACACCTCCTCGTGCAATCTACTGTAGGTATTGATTACCTTCTAGACCGAGGCTGAGCGATGTGTTTGCTCATGTCTAGATGAAAGGCGGGTATATTTATACTTGGGATTCAAACAAAGGCGAAGGATCGGAGGGGGTTTCGAATGGAGGGATTGGAGGAGTGGTCCGAGTAGGGGGGCACCTGAAACGGGAAGCTCAGATAAAAGTCCACCAAGACGCTTGACCTGGAAGTCGAGAAAGGGTAGCCAAGCGGAAGACCAGTGATAGATTGTTCTTCCTCGGAGATCCGAGGTCTACTGGGGAATTACTGCCCACGGCCCAATTAGTATGGTCCTGGAGATAGGAAGTCTGCCGGGGTTCCTGCTCCAGAGCTGAACGGTAGGTGAGAAGTGTTAGAAGAAACACCGTGCACTACACGGGGATTGGGACACCGTGCACCGCACGGGGATTGGGACACCGTGCACCGCTCGGGGATTGGGACACCGTGCACCGCTCGGGTCTTGGGTCTGTTTCAGGGTAACGACACCGTGCGAGCATGGGAAAGAGCTGTACTCTGTGCATAGTACATAGACTGGTTGGTTAGCGCTTCTTGCCCATGTAACTGCTTTCCGGATATCACTCACAAGAAGCGACTCTCTCAATATGGGGATGGCCGCTTCGTTTCCAAGCGCAGACTCCACGGCCGGCAGGCATTGCTCACCAAAGCAAGGCGTTGTTTGTTCGAAGGGATCTGCTTCCAAACCAAAGGTGGAGACAAGAGGCCGATAGTCCACATACCACCGTTCTTCAGCCAAGTCAATGTGAGTCGGGGTGGGTACGACTGTGTCCTCACGACGGGTCGAAAACGAGGGCGAGGGGGTCGCAAAGTAGGCATTTTTGGCGGCTTTTGCTAGGGCCCTCTTCTCGCGACTCGCACACTCGACCTCGACCGGGACAGGGGAGTACTCGCATTCCCGCTGTCCCCGACGGCAGTTGCTGCAAGGGCGGCCATCATGGCAGCGAATCTTGCTAGAAAGTCAGCAACTGTCACTTCCACCGAGACACTACTTACCGGTTGCGGCAGTGCAGGCAGGCCATTGAGATGCGTGGGAGACGATTTGACGAGGACGTCACTACGAGAAAGCTTTCGGGACCATCCATGGGGAGAATAGCAGCAGATGGTGTCGCGACAAGAGGGCCGAGGACTGAAAGGTAGTCGGCCATCGAAGCGGTACTAAGCACAGTTCCCGGTGGGTCTGAACACGATACGGTGAGGGCAATCGTTGTGAGGCTAGATTCGATAAGACCTGTAGGATCATCTCCAATGCAACTCCATGATGATTGCGATCTCCAAGGACTTCTGCACGACTCGTTCATGCAAATCCGATGAAGGCACGCCATACCGGCCCGACAGGTCTCGGGAACGGACCAGGCACCCGGAAAGGCTTCGGGTGTTCCGGCCCCCGCTCCGGCGTTCCGCTCAAGTTCAGACCTATCGTATTCCCAGCCGAGATCTGGTGGTGCGACCTTCGATCCTGGTGTGGGAGAGTCACGTGGATGCGTTGTTTGGATGTGGCGAGTACGCGACGGCCGTCCAAGCCGGTGCTGCCAAGGGTTGAAAGGGCACTGGTGCATAGGAGCATTCACTCCGTAATTCATTGGTACGCCTGCTGGTCCGCATCGTAAATGCGGGCATCTCGCAACCGATAAAACCGCCCACACGGGCGACTTGAACCTCCCCCGAGTGGATCTCATATTTGACGGCCTGTAATTCCGTGTGAAACAAGAGAAGCAGAGGCGCGGCTTTGGAGCTCAAGGGGTTCCGAAACCTCGTTTCTCTCGACTAATCTACGCAATCCACGGGGTCACAGAATAATAGGTGAAATGACGTGTGGTAGCGCGAAGGGGAGGAAGGGGAGACATGCGGGGGTACCCGCCGAGAGCGGCCGCCATACCAGCCGGCGAGATTCGGAGAAAATTATACTACGATGCTTTCGCTTTTCCGAACTGGCGGTCGGGCGTCACACTCCCACTTTGCTCGGGGGCAAAAGTGCCGCCGAAATCGACCAATCCGCGAGGCAATAGTCCCGAGAACTTGCTTGTCACGCCGTGGGATGTATGTGAACGGCCGCAGATCCGCCTCGAGATGGTGAATGCGCTGTCACAGGTTTCCGGGAGCTAATCGAAATCTATCTGTAATCTGGAGCTGGCTTTCGGTCGACTCATGTAGAGAAGCACATCCTGAGCTGCACGTTGTCTCCAAGGGTCGAACTCGATCTAGTATATGTGGGATGCATGGCTCGGGTTCCCGACAGTCGATCCTGAACGAACTCGGCTCAGCATTCTGATGAATCCAGCTGTTGGACAACCTTCCGGTCGAAGGGCCCAGCGGAGAGTAGTAATTGACTTTTGGGGTCATTTGCGGGTCAGCTGCTCAGTTTCGTTGGATCTGTACGTTTCCTAGAGTGGGAATAATTCACAGGTTCCTGATCGACGGCCACGACCCGTGATCTTTCCATGGATTATGACTCCGCACCCCTCTTGACTAGCCCATCCCTGAGAGACCTCAATCACCACGAAGAGGAAGGCCCAAGCCTTTCGCATCCTCAGCTACATTTCTTTCAGGGCCAGAAACCCGGAACTGGACGAAAGGCTCTCTAAATTTTTCGGTTTGAGAGAAAGCTCCCGGTGGCGATCTTTTCACAGGCACTGGCTGGTTTCCCAGTCGGCCTAGTGAGAAATCGGATGACCAAAGAAGGGGCGATATGGTACGGCTTCGCGCAAAGCACAGCGCAGTCACAGGCCGAGTCGGCAAGGAAGCAGAGCACTCCTAGACGACGAATAGAGCCAGCGTTCTACCACGGACGGAGTGAGGCTTGTTCTTATCGACGGTACTGCCCTGGCCGATTCACCCGCACCCAGACTCTTGGACGAGTTCTCACAAATACAATAGAACTCGGCGCTGGCATATTCGATTCGTACACTCGTTTCTTTTTACTCTCGACATCAACCGCATTTGAGCCATACCGACTCTCGATCTGCGGGCGAAATGACCACCATGGTTGGCAATCCATCAGTTAATGATGTACTCGCACCGGTTCGGTACTATTCACATCTCCCGCCTCACCACACCCCGTGCGACTCTTCTTACCGCTGGCAGTGCTCTCCTATATCTTCGCCTCCGTACATGTCGTCCCGCCGACACCTTATAAGGCCGTATCCAGGCAGGACATCCCCTCATGGGCCGATCTTGGGACCGGATGACGCTCGTATCACTCTCCCCATTCCCAAATCGGAGCTCAAGCTCCGCAATCCGAGCCTCTCCCGAGATCACGAGCCCCTCCCCCCGATATCGTCCCTCGCGCTCCCCTCGTTATCGTGTCGCACATTCAGACATTCAGACCTTCCCAGGATCGGCTGCAGTCGGTATCGGATTCGGGAGACTCCACAACTATTAGGGGTTTGCAGAACTCTTCTCCGAGTCCACCTTGCGCTCCTTCTACAATGTCATTGCCTAACTCAACATCCACTCCCGCTCCCCCTTCGTTTTTGGGATGCCCTCCCCAAGGCGGGGCAAGTTCCAAATCTCTTCATTCCGTTCGTTCATCATTCTATCAAACCACTCTCCCCTCCGACCCAACTCTGCCCGCTAATCCCTTTCCTCCACACCTGAGCAGCTCCGCTCACCCAGATTCCTGCCATCCACCTCTCCCGAATTCGGATGCACACGAAAGACTATCGCTAGAGCAAAATCTCCGGTCAGTGCGCAGCCCCAATCACAATGGATCATATCATTACGGGCGGAATTCCCTTTCGACAGCATCGTCTACTCTCCTTGCACTATCCCACCAAGAGGATGATTCTCATCCGCCTCCATCGGTTGTGAGCCGTAGGGTGGGGCGAATCAGGAGCCGTTCGGGGCCGTGCAACCAGGAGATGGTGGCGGACTTGGAGATCCAAGTGGAAAGCAAGGAAAATCAGGGACAGAGGAGGCGAAGTGCCCACCTCATGTCAGAGCAGAAGAGGCGAGAGTGAGTGATCCATCGGGTCCTTCCCATTATTGCTACTCTAATCGGTGCTCGCTACTCGATTAATGGCGTTGCATTGATATCATGGAACGGTTCAATCAAATCTGCTCTTCAGGCGCTGCACAAGGCACTGCCGACCTCGATACCCACGGACTCCAAAGCGATCATCCTTCTCAAAGCCGTCTCTCACATCCAACACCTCGAAGGTCTGCTTCGGCGGTCGGACATCAGCCTCTCCCTGGCTGACGTGACATGGGCCGAGTTCCCCGATCTGGAATTCACTACTGAGGAGTGGAGACAAAGAGAGCGCGTTGGAGGCGGGGACGACCCGAAGGGTCGATTTCGGTTGAGTTTGAATGAAGACGAGGAAGTGGACGTCAAGCCCAGAATGGTGTAGGTAGAAGGTGTTGGAGATACTAAGCCATGGGTTAGGGTGTATTCTAGAGGTTTCTGATTTAGTTCCGTTCCCTCGTCCAGACTGGCGGAACCAAGTGATATTGTGGTGCAGATCATTGGCAGTAAATGGCTTTGAATTACACTTAGACGCCTTGCAATGGTCGCAGGGAGTTTGTGATGATCCATTTACACTTCGCCCGCCGGAGAAATACCCTCCCGTGGCCGAGGAACACTGAACGCCCGCAGCATTGGAACACTTCTCATATTGAGTATTGAGCGCGCAAAAGCGATGCGGAAGCGGATACCTCCAAGTCTGTGCGCAAACGGGTCACCAACGGCAGCGGGGCATTCATTGATCAACGCTGTGTATCAGGGATGAGTCGTTGGCGGCCCTTGTTTTGAGCTGTCTGCAACGGTATCTACAACGGTATTCTGGCATCATTTTGACGGATGCCTTGGGTTGCGGGCGAACATATTCCCTCCTGTCACATCAAATGAGGTTCTGAGAGGCTTTGGAACCCTGGATCGAAGGGTCGCCCATAGAAGCGATCTGCAACCGTAGAGCTCGCCCATTCTGAGAATCGCGGTGAATTACTCTCGTATTGGAAACAAATGGGCTGACGCCAAGATGTCGAGTCCACACTGAATGGGTGGACTGACATTCAACGTTTTCCGCATGAGATAGAAATCCAACATAGAGCTCCACCATATGGATTCATACACAGGTCAAACCTGCGAAAACACCAAACTCTCGACCGGAACATTACCCATGCCTCTTCTCACGCCCGCACATAAACCGAAGTAGCGCTGATTCTGCGCAATGCGCAATAGAGTACCAATGCTCACACATCCTTGTGCACTCCCTTGTCAGTACCCTCCAAGAAGGGTTTCGACGCTTTTGTATAGAAGAAATCTGGGCCGTTGATGGGCAAAATGCCTCTCCGCGAAGGCTCGAGGGTCTTCCCCTGATCTGTCGACAGGCTCGAGCTGGAGCCACGGTGGCGCTCTTACGGTATGACCGAGGAGGACCGTTGCAGTCGCGCTTTCATGGAAAATACAGTCAAGATTACCAAGTCAGCTATTGTTCTCTTGGCAGCAGCGAAGAGGTTTGAGACCAGCTCGAGCGATAGTCGAAAACGATGCATTCCCCGCCAGTTCAGTCAACATGATCTCTTAGAGCTGCACTCCTACCATCTCCCACAACTGCTCTTGCCCCCTTTCTTGGCCCGTGCTCTTCGCTTGGCGAATGAGGGCGGCAGGAGTAGACAAGAGGCTAAAACTTGAGGCCATAGCGAGAAGGCCTCGGAAAAACAACCCAGCGGAATCCCATGGAGTCCTGGGACCTTTGTTACGAACGCAGTGGGGAATGCATCGATCTCGACCTGCTCGAGCTGCTCTATTATACCTCTGCAGACTGTTAAGTGCGCCGCATAGATGCGCCGCCGCACGGTCCTCATGCGGTGCTGTGCACACTGCCACTGCTCGAGCATGCTGACAACCTTGGACCGCCGCTCTTCGGCGCGGTCCGCAGGAGGAGCGCGCGAGAGAAGTGCGCGAATTACAAGGTGAACAGCCAGCCAAATGTCCCGGAAATCGTTTAGCATTTGCTAAAGCAATCTGACGCAACGGCACGCGGTGCGTTTACGCCGCCGCGTGGTTTTTGGTCATGCCGAGCTGCTCTGCCTTACTCACCCAGAACTCGCAACTCTGTCAGCATGCTCGGGAACTGTCCGATCAATTAAGCTACTCCTACGAAATCAAGGTTTCTATGTGCAGCAACACACCATTGGTGAACACCCAAACTGATCCGGTGATCGTGGGTTTCAGGAACTGTGTCGCCTCTGACGAGGCTATTCGAAGCTCATTACATCCCTCACCGCTGCGCCAGCGCATCATAACCCTTACCAACAATCGTCTGCACCAGAACGCGATCTTTGATGAAATTACGACATAAACGCTTCATGCTCGTGCACTTTACGCTGGCCGATTGGATAAGATCATTAGTGTTCGAACTCACTGGTGGCGTCGTTCACTAGGGATCTGCTCAGCACGTGGGATCAAGCTTGATGGATCATGGGGCATTCTGTTACATATTTGAACTCGGGCCCTCAAAACGGATATTCCGGGACTCGAACCCGGATCTGCGCTGTGTTACCATTACACTAAACACCCGTGGGAGCACTGCTAACACATTCATCTGATTGATTTGAAGTCTGAGTGTCTCCGGCGCTTGCAGAATAGACTGACAATCCAGCAGCAGTTTGCTTGTGAGCCGGTTAGCGCGAAAGATTTGCTGGAGCAGCAGAGCACGCAGAATATCGAATCCCCACTTGTCTGCACTTGTCCGGGAAGCACGGACGCATGGCTATGGTGGGCTTTGAAGCCGCGACTTGTGCCTTGTCTTGTTTCAGGACCCCGGGTTGGCGTTCTTCTTTGTTAACTAAACTGGCGGGGAATGCATCGATCTCGACTACTGCTCGAGCTACTCTTATCCCTCCGTACTGACACGAGAACAATAGCTGACTAGGTGACCTTCACTCTATTGTCCATGAAACCGCCACTGCACGGTCTTCCTCGGTCATGCCGTAAGAGCGCCACCATGGCTTCAGCTCGAGCCGGCTGACATTCTTTCCTCGGTGGAATTTTTTGTTGAACCCGCTGGCTTACCAGGGGGACTACCAATTAATTGCCTCCGTCGCAGCAGATGTTGAACACCGCCACATCGGCGTTCTGGCTGATTTACCGCCTCGCCGCGACACGTCTCGGTGCGACGCTCAGCATCAGATTGCCGCGACACGTCTCAGCATAAGACCAACCAACTTCAGGTTAAACCAACATTTGTCCAACTGACAATCCTCAACGCGCTGGCATGTGCGTACGGTGGAAATTACCCAAGCATTAAGACACACGACAAATCGCCATTGTGCGACTGTTTGCCTTCACGATGAGAAATTCCGCCCCCGCTCTCGGTCCCTGCTCGCTCGGAGGTCGCTTGCTCGTGACGATAGAGCACCTGGGTGTAGGAGTTCCCCAAATCATCGATCATCTACATCCCCTCGAATTACACCACCTCTGTCTTCTCCTCCCGACGCCAAAGCGCCGTGCTTTTCGCACTCTTGCGACGCGTGTAGAACACCCATTGGGAATCCGGCCTGTCGTCCTGCACAAAGCCTCCGACATTGCTTCGACACTGAATTACCTCGGGAGACGCGTTCAGATGCATTCCGACGTGACCTGCGAGGTCGGACATCTGGAGTTCAGGCTCGATATGCCGACAGTAATTGCGCTCCATGACAAGCAAGCTTTTGCGTCGTTTCACCGCCCACCCGTAGTCCAGCGTCTCGTTATCACCTCTACCGGCTCTCTGCGCTCATCGGAACATTCGTTAGGAATGGAGTGGGCCATCATCAAGCTCATTAGCCTCTTCACCTCTGACCGATATCGCTTCGCTCCGACGCATATCGTGTGGCGTCACAACGGCAGGCAGCCGCTCACAGTCAGTTCAGGATTCGTCGAAAACCTGATTCTCGCATCACATGGAGCGGTCATACTTTGGCTTCCAAGACAAAGAATCAAACAGTGCGGCGCCGTCATATCTATCTCCGGTCCGCGTCTTTTCCCAGCCGACAATGTTCGGCTTACGCATGTTGAAGTCGACGCTGGAGATCGGCGTTTGGCATCCACCCTCATTCCCGCGCTGTGGACTATGCAAGGAAGCCGTATCGGTACTTGGTTCTTCCGGGCAGACGGTCGCATTGATCCGAGCTGCCTTTCCTGGGGCCCGTGGGAGGTGGAGAAAGGCCTTATAGGACAAGAATCCGAGTTGAGAGCTGATGATACCGTAAGTCTCTGAATGCCTCTGTCGCACAAGCTAGGGTCTCTGACGCTCTGGTATTTCCGTGTTCAGCCAGAGGCGGAGTTTCAATCTTTACCGGCTTGTTCAACAACTATCATCCGCCTTCGTCAGCGTCACAGATTGACCTTGGAAGTCGAGAGATTTTGGTGCCGCGAAGTGAACAAACTTTCCGCAAGGTATCGCGGGTGGGACTCTGGCGATATCGAAGTGGTTGGGTACATAGCACCGCAAACTGGTAACAAGAGCCAAGTCGGGTGAAGTCGAGGTTCCGTACGACTGCCGTGAGCACTGATGCATGGCCCGGTGCCACCCTCCGTTGTGATCTGACTCCTCCACCGGCTCCCCATGCGACCTTCTCAACCACGGCTTTGCTCACCCGGCTTCGATGGTATCCAGTCTTTTTTAAGGTTCTCGAATCATCAAGGGTCAGTTCTCGAGGAAGTACAGATTCCGATCTTCTCGACGTTGCTTAACAGCCCCAGAGTAGGTAGAATTCATTCGAGGCCTGACCGAAGATCTATTCCGAGCGGACCGGACTTGAGCAACGCTTTCAACACCGTGGATCGAAGAGAAAGTGTTTCAGTACTGCGTCGTTTCTCTCCCAGCCTCTACCGAGCGGGCAGATGGGCTTATGGAACACCCTCGGACCTCGTCATGGCCAACAGGGAGACGGGCACCACCTACCCCTATGATCAGCGCAGGGAGTGCGCCAGGGTGACCCTCTCGGTCCCCGATGTTCTCCCTTGGCATTCGGGCACTCCTTGATGACCTCTCAAAACCCATTGGTCCCCGCCGACTCATTTCAGCCTACCTCGACGATATCTACATCCTCAGCAACGACCCCAACGCCCGGGAGGACGTCCCAAGCATTCTTCTCAGCTCGCCAACCTTCTATTCAACTCAACATGGCAGAAGAGCAAGACGACGACGCTTCAGGAGGCAAGGGAGACTGGGCTGCAGCTCCTAGGAAGATGTATTGAATCTACAGCGGCGAGAGAGCGCTTCCTTGAGGCCAAGGTCATTGCAGAGGAAGCACTGCTTGCCAAACTCATCGACCTGCCTCACCAACACGCCCTCCTTGTCCCACGACAGTGTCTACAGCAAAACCTGCCACACCTGCAGCGTCAGACGACTTGAAACACCTCTGGGGACGACTGGACACGTCCCCGACCAATTCGGTGCGCAGGATCCGTGCCGCAAGGTCTTCAGCACCATCTCAGGCCGTAGACGAAGCCCTAATTGCCCTCGCCGTCAAGCTTGGCAGCTTGGGTATCTTGTCCTTCAAGATATGCGGCCCCCCCTCGCATTCGCGGCCGCCTCTGAGGCTTCAGACACCCTACCAGCACTCCTTGCTTAACCAGGACACCGACACCACCAGCCAAACAGTCCTCTCGCAGCGCGAACGGTGCCAGGAAGCTTTCCCAGCAACAAAGGACTCACTCCTTGAGTCCTTGGATCAGCACAATGCTATATCAGTCATAGAAGCGTGTTCCTTGCTTGGAAGGAAGTGGCTCTCGTTTATACCCTTCTCTCCAGCCCTCAGGCTAAACGACTTCGAAGTCTCGGCAGCTCTACACGCACGGACTCTGCTTCCAGGGCCTGCGACCCACTGCAGGCACTGTGGAGTGACAAACCAGCTGGGGCACGATGAGATTGCCTCAGGAGAGCCCCCTGGCCGTGGCACGCCATGAACAGGCCAAACGCGCCATTGGGACGGCCCTAGCGACAGTGGAAGGGGTACAGGTTCACCTAGAGCCCTTAATCGCAGGTACACAGTGCAGGAACGACATCCGGATCACAGGATCGGTTTCCAGTGGACTCTCGAGCGAAGACATTGACATCACTATCATCTCACTGGCGTCCCAGGAGTCCCAGACCGCCACTCTACCCCTGGCAACCACTGAGGACGACTATGCGACCGAAAGAACCACCAAACTCGTTGAAAAACACCTCAAGGCTGTGGCAAGGGAAAATCGACGCCGACACCCACCTTCAGACCTACCGTTCATTTTGTCCTCTCCCTTGGGGGTATGATGGAAACGGACGCTAGGGACGATCTCAAGCTCTGGAAATCAATCATGACTGGAGGTGTTTCTCTCCCTTGGCTTGCTAAGGGCCAGAGCCCGCTGCTTCCAGCCGTAAGTAACCTAGACCAGTAGAACAGAGCTTCATAGCCTACCAGACCCGCGATGTAACCCCCTAACCCCTGCGTCGTTTGGCACCCAGTCTCAAGGTTTAGATGTCGATCATCACGGGTAGATTTACTCTCTCCTTGTCAGGAGGCTCTCCCTTGACCTGCGGGCAGCTAGAGCGCGCTGCTCCCAGCTATAAGTAACCTAGACGAGTAAGACACAGATTCATAGCGCTACCGGACCCCAGATGTAACCCCCACCCTTTAGCTCCGTTTCTACTCCCCACTCTGTTTCTGCTCGTTTTGGAGGTCAATACAATCCGGTACATCTCCCCTTACATCCCCTTCAGCTCATGTGGTCTCCATATGGCTTCCTGATGACGCTCATGCCGCGTCCATCGCCATGGCCTCCGCACTCGAACCCGGCAATTCCATACCGGCAGCAAAGCCCCTGATCCGGGCCATGACGCACTGGGTGTAATGCCACCGGATCAATCTGGGATCAGGGTGCTTCTCCGGGACTGCTATGGAAGCGAATCAGCGGAAGGGGTTTGCCGTGGTGCTCGAGTGCTCCAGGAAGCCCAAGGTCGAAGAAATGGACGTAGTAGATGCCGTCCTGTGTGAGAGTGCAAAATCAGCAGGACGAATAGCCAGAAGTCTACAGACGGATTGACCCTGAAATAGAAGGAGATTTCGAGGCGGTCCCATGCACGATGAAGGGCATCCTCCAGCAACAGACCGGACGAGGGGTGGAATATCGGTGGTGGACGCGGGAGTGACAAGATCCGGCGGTAAAACTAGATCGTTCAAGGCGGTGAGCTCGGTTAGCTACTCTGTATCTTGAGTAAAGACAGGAGAGGAGTCGAGCAGAGACCGCAACAGTGTGGGCAGGTTGGCCTCAGGGTGATGACACTCACATCTTCACGACTCTGAGGGACGATGTGGCACGCAGTGCACGACTCGTAGTCAACATCCGTGATCAAACACTGTGAGTCCCGGACTCCGACGGCGATTCGGAAGCGATTCTGAAGCGAGGTGAAATAGGTTAACAGTCAGGAAACAATTGCTGAGCTTGGCGCGCGAGGATGGAATAAGCTCACCTGATTGACAGACGATCCTGACTTTGATCTTGACCGACTCGACTGTTCGGCATCCAGGTCGGGAGCAACATACTTGCGGAAGTACTCGGGGCCTCGAGCAAAAGAGACGGGAAGACCAGCTGATCATTGTCAAGCTGACGGAATACCATGGAGTTAACGGATATCACTCTCGGGCTCGAAAAAGTACGTTCCCGCCATAGGCTGATCCTCCTGCCTCATTGATTCTCCAGTATGACTCGTGATGCGTCCTCGATTGCCGGGGTCGACCAACCATATTGACGACATCGCGCACATAGCTCCATTCGTTGATGCCTCCCCGCCGGATGAAGGCCAGAGGAAATTCACCAATGAACTGGTCTGCGCGCGAAAAATTCGAATGACCTCCGCGTCTCTCCAAGATTCTTGAGCCAAAAGGTAAGATGCCATCGATGAGAAATAAGCCGTGAACGCAACAATATCATGCAGTTGAGGATGTGAGTTCGGATGCCGACGAGAGAAGACTCAACACGTCAGCGGCGTAACCTATTTTACCGAAAAACCCCGCTTGTGGCACCACGTGTACGACGGAAGTTTCTTATTTCCCCGATTCAGCCGGCTATGACATTATCCCGCTCAGATGAGCCTTCTTGGTTCCTGGCCAGTGTGAGATGCTGGTCCTCCGAGAGATCTTTGAGGGGAACAGGCAACTGCTAGGCTCGCTGACCTCGGAGCAGGCCAAGGCAGTCGTCGAGGCATCCTCCAAGCTTGGTAGAGTCTGGCTCACCACGATACCATTCCAGCCCTCTCTCGGCCTCACCGACTTTGAGATTGCCGCAGCGCTGAAGCTACGCACTCTAGCTGGCAACCGAGGGTGCACTGCACCAACTGCGGAGAATCACATCTCCTCGGACACCCCGAGGTCGCCGTCAGAGTAAACTCTGGCGTGTAACTGAATCCATGAGCTCGACACGAAGGGGCCAAGCACAGCATCGGACTGGCCTATGCCTCCACCCAGGTACCCGCGCCAGATTTGACTCGTTGGGCCACCAGACCAGCAGGCGCAATGACATCCAGGTCAAGATTATCACCCTTCTTGGTTCTCAGGTGACGGGGCTAGCAAATGCCGAGTATCACCTCAAGGTTGTCTCCTTAGCCAGCAAGGATTCCCTTGCCACTAGCCTCCCAGAGCAAGTCAACAACCCGACCCGGATGGTCAACAACTACCTTGACTCTGTTGCCGACCACATGGTCCGGCGCCGTCCTACCAGCAACCTCCCGTTCCACCACACCTCTCAGTGGGCGGCATGATGAACGGCAGCAATGCCATGGTTTCTGCCTGCTTGAAACGGGTAATGACACGCGGGACATACGACCGACCTGATGCTCAAACGGCTGAGCATATGCCTCCTGCGGGCGCGGGTCCGCAGCTTTGAGCTATAAGGCTTCCTACCACCGTAGAACTCCGTAGACCAGACAGACACGCTATGCACCCCCTAACCCCCCGGGCTGTCCTTGAGGACCTGGGTGAACCAGCCGAGATGTCGCCTCCCCCCATGCACGATGTCAGGGACCAACCATTCATGGACGAATTCCACCTGCTTAATGAGATGGACGACTGCAACAATATACTGGACGACTTGGATCCACAGCCCATGGGCGTCAATCGTTGGGAATTGGTCCTCTCTCCCAAGGAATACCTCAACCGTTTCAAGGACTCACTGGCGGACATCCAGTTGATCAGTCGGGCATTAGCAACGACGGCGACTCTCATCACGAATGGTGGCTCCTGCGCGCTTGGGGCCTATACTGCATGGATCCGACCCTCATGATAAGGTCACGCTATGGTTTTACAGGGTGTGAGGGATGCACATGGATAATAATGGCTTCGAATGACCTGCACTTGCTACGGGGAGCCGAGTTCTCCCCCGCCCCCCCCCCACCAACCCAAACTTCAGGCCTGAGACAGCCCGCATTCATCGGTGACTTCGAAATGAAGTACCCCCTGCCTATTGAAAGGCTTCACCCCCCCAACCCGACTCTCCACCCACCCACCATCTTAAATATGTTGCAGGACTGCATTGATGTCCGACACAGGTGACATACCCACGTCTACCGAAAGAGCCTGCAAAGCCTTGACCAATGCCCCTTATTGACTGAACTGGCGGGGAATGCATCTAACTTGACTACTGCCGAGTGACTCTTATGCCTCTTCTCTTCACTGATAAAAGAACAACAGCTGACCAGATAAGCCTCACTCTATTGTCCTTGAACTGCTGCTGCACGTTCCTCCTCGGTGATGCCGTAAGGGCGCCACCATGGCTTCAGCTCAAGCCGGCTGAAAGGGCAGATAGGTATCGGGAAGATGAGCACGCTTGGTCCTCGGCATCGGCTTGAAAGGGAGCAAAGTTCTCCGACAAGTTGTCATCAGCATTCATCCTGCCCTTCAGTACCGCTCGCAGAGCAGCGCATGTGTTTCAAGCCGTGACCATCCAGCCTGGCAGTGGCCGTCTGCTTTGCATTTAACCCATCAATGCCAATGTGTCTTCCCTCTAGGCCGACACCTTCACCATGGACGACTGTTCAGTCTGCATGAGTCAGAAGGAGGCACGAGCCCTCGCGGCACAGCCGACGGCGAGATCATCCATGCGGACATCAAGGGACCGGTCTCTCCCTCAGTGGATGGCAACATCTATTACCTCGGCATCGACGCCGACTACGCCAAGGTTCGGCAGGCCATTCCAGTCCTCATCAAGGACGCCGTCTTCCTGCAGCTACAGCTGTTCATTGCGCGGCTCGAACGGCAATCGGCGATCAAAGTCGAGACCGTCTGAACCGACCCAGGCGGAGAGTTCGACAGAACGAATGCTCGAGATTGTCTCAACATCCAGGGGATCAACCACCAGACCAGCCCTCGCTATACGCAGGAGCTGAACTGCATCGCGGAAAGGTCGACCGAACCGTCTCCGAGATGATATCCGCGATGGTCGACGCTTCAGCCCTAAGTCACGCTTACTGGGACTACGCTGCGTGCTACGTCGCCACGATCCTCAACAAGACGACCAAGAGTGACAACGGCAAGACCGCATGGGAGATCATCACCGGCAGGGAACCCAACCTCGACTGTATTCACGAGTTCGGCACATTCTGCTATGTTCAAATTCCCGAAGAGATCAGAACCATGGCTTCCTTCGAGACACCACGGTCCCTTATCGCCCGCATACTCGGTCAAGACGGGAAGTCCAGTGGTTGGATCGTTCGCTTCGAGCACAATGGCGACCTTACTCTCTCGTCAGACATCAAGGTCATTGACACGCCAGTTGATACACCTTTCATGGTCACACCCAAAATGCGAGAGATCCAGCTCAAAACTCGCCCTGCAGGCTCGCATGCTGCAAACCCGGTTCCACCGCCTGCCACGGCTCCTCTTCCACAGCGTCCCGTGGCACCTGCGGCACCCACTGTCCCTACGGTCCCCAAGGCTTCAAGACAACCAACGCCGGCACCGGCAACTACGCCGAGAGCGCCTACACCGCCTTCGCAGACGGAACCTCCTCAAGTCGAGCCGAAGCAGCCTCGCCGCTCTTCGCGCCACCCACAGGCCAACTTCATCGAGGACGATCACCACGATCCAGAGACGATCCCACGGGTCTCTCACCTTGCAAACGAAGCTGCGTATGTCTTCGCTACAAGCGCTATCGACACGGACGAGCCCAAGCCGTCTGCGCGGCCACCAATGGTCCACACGGCAAACATTGGATCGAGGCTATGGAGGTAGGGCTGAAGAACCTGCAAGACAAGGGCACCGCACCTTCGACGAGACCACTCTCCCCACAGGCCGCCGCCCTATTGGCAGCAAGTGGGTCTTCAAGCTCAAGAGGGACGCAGATGGCAACCCAATCGAAAACAAGGCTCGCCCCTTCGCCGACCAAGGCTTCTCACAGCTCGCCGGCAGCGATTTCGAGGACACATTCGCACATGTTGGTCCAATGACGTCCCTGCGCATTCTCCTCGCCATGGCCGCCACATACGACCTCGAGCTTATGAAGCTTACGTAGAAGGCGCATACCTCCACGGCAACATAGACGTTGAGCTCTACATGGGCTTCCCTCTCTCCCCTACCGACCCTTCCTGAACCGTCCTACGTCTCCACAAGTCGCTCTACGGCGTCAAGCAGTCTGGGCGCACCTGGTGGATCGAGTTGGGCGGAGCTCTAGAGGAATTGGAGTTCAGCAAATGCGAGAATGACTGGGGAATCTACGCCATGAGGAACAAGGACGGTACGCCTACCATGCTTCTTCTCGCCTACATGGACGACCTCGTCATAGCGGCCAAATCGACCAAAGTCATCAAGCACTTCTTCGATTCGCTCTCAACCAAGTGTCGGATGACCTCTCTTGGTGAGTCCAAGCACATCCTCGGCCTCAAGATCCAGCGGGACCGCAGCAACAAGAGTATACACCTCTCGCAGCCCGCATACATCGACAAGCTAGCCGAGCGGTTTATCAGATATTTGAACTCGGGCCCTCAAAACGGGTTCTCCGGGACTCTGTCAGCCGGCTCGAGCTGAAGCCATGGTGGCGCTCTTACGGCATGACCGAGGAAGACCGTGCAGTGGCGGTTTCATGGACAAATAGAGTGAAGGTCACCTAATCAGCTATTGTTCTCTTGTCAGTACGGAGGGATAAGAGTAGCTCGAGCAGTAGTCGAGATCGATGCGTTCCCCGCCAGCCCAAGTTAACAGACTCGAACCCAGATCTGCGCTGTGTTACCATTACACTAAACGCTCATGGGAGCATTGCTAGCACGATTCCCCGGCTACTCGCTTCCAGTCGCCAAAGCAGCTCCTCTTCCTGTCACTCGAGACAGGGGAGACGAAGACCAAGACAAGGATGAAGACGTCTCCATTAAGGCATATCAAGAACTGGTCGGCAGCCTCATGTGGGCTGCCAGCTGCACCAGGCCCGACACCGCCTTCGCTGCTTCGTTCCTCGCACGCCGCACCGCCGAGCCTAAGCAATCCGACATGGACCTGGCTCTACGGGTCGTCTCGTACCTCGTACAGACGCGTACTTCATGGCATCGAGCTGGGCGGAGGCAAGGACAAGTCCCTCGAGATCTGGGTCGATTCCCGACTGGGCATGTTGAGAGGACACACGCCGCTCTACAACCGGCTACGTCTCCTTTTTCCTCGGCTCGCCTATCAACTGGGCTTCGAAGCGCCAAGCAACCATCTCCACGTCGTCCATGGAGGCCGAGTATTGCCCATCTTGAACGAACTTTCTCGGGAAAGGTTGGAGCAAGGCAAGCGATTCTAGTGCAAGATTTATTCCGCACAGGCATCCCAGAGGGCGAGGATCCGATGCCGCACCTCTCAAAGCAGCAATCAGGCAAACCTCCTCTCGGTCTCGCAGACACCGTCCCCGTTCATTTGGCATTTTTCTCGCTACCCAGCCACCCTCTACAACGCCGGGACACCTATTTGCACTGCACACCTTCAAGGCGGACTCTACACCCTCAAGGCGAGTTCGGCTACCGCCCTCGCGGCTGCAGTCGCTGACAGACTCTCAGTACTTCGAGACTGTTTGGACCACTTGAGTGTTAGAGCTGTCATGCGATTGTACAGGGCTGGTAGAATTGATGGTCTCGATGCAATCACCTCTCAGGACGTTGCCGACTTCAAATGCGAGTCTTGCATCATGGGACAAGGCACTCCGCTCCCTTCTCCACCAGCGGAGGATATAACCAAATCGGGTGAACTCATCCACATCGACCTCTAGGGACCGGCAACTGTTACTTTCATTGGTGGACAGCGTTCGCACGGTGCGATGACATCCTGGCGGAATTCTGCACATGGCCATTCGGTCAGGGGACGAGCAACGTCGTCGCGGGACCCATCTCTGTCGGCGGGGGCGGAACGAGGAAGCGTGAGAGCACCGGTGTCGGGCGGGAGAGTGCTCAGGAGCTAGTACGTGAGGTCCGCAAGGAAATGGCGGCGATCCTCAGCGGCACTGCAGGTGCCGGAGGGGGCCAAGAGGAGCAGGACGAATTTTGCTTTGAGGTCGTTGCGACGGTGCTCGAGATTTTCTGTCGTATGGACAGCTTTGTGAGTGACACAGGACTGTGATACCGCTGACGTGCGGTTGTAAATCGCGACATGGCTCGGTTGGTTGGCTCGGGGTAGCATTTTCATCCATCTATCCAATGACGGTACGGGAGCTACAACAGGGTGCATACTACGTCTTGGGCTCAGAAGCGGGGGCTAGCAAAGAAGTCTTCGGAAACGAACGTCGGATTCTGATAAAGGTCCATGTCCTGCATACCAATTCCGAGGCCAACCATCTTGGTGGTAGCCATCTCTGGCGCGAACGTCGGTGACGGGTTGTTATTCATGGCCAGCGCTGGCGTGACTGGTGCAGTCGGGCCTTGGAATACCGAGGGGGAAGGGAAAGGCGAGAAGAAGGTCGAGCTCATGGGGGTGACGGGTGAGGAAGTCGCGGATAGTTGGATCGGCGGGCGAAGATAGGTCTGCATGGAAGGCGTAGGCCACGAGGCGGTCGGGTGTTCTGCCGGCAGCGATGGCGACGAGGCGTAACTGGTCGCCATGTCGATCTGTCCCTGGAGGTAGGCAGTGTGCAGTGGAGTCTGCTCGAGCACCGAGGGGAACATGCGAGTGGGTTCGGGCTGGACGCTCGGCGTGAGAGGAGCAGGGGGCGCGGCGTACATCCAATGGGCGGACTCTAACAGTGCCGGGGAGTGTAGTTGTGGTGCCGCGGGAGCGTGGCCCCAAGGGACCGAGTCGAACGAAGGCACCGAGACGGATCGGCGGTGGCTCATGTGGCTGGGACGCATGGGACCGTTCACGTAGGGCAGGTCAAAGACCGGAGTGTCGACAAAGTAGGGCGAGTAGTTTGACGGCGTGGCAAAGTGGGTGACCTTGGCCGCCTTTGCTTGGGCCTTTTTCTCCCTGGTTGCGCGGTTGATCTCCTCGGGGACGGGGGTATAATCGCACTCCCGCTGGGAGCGCTGGCAGTTGCGGCAAGGGCTTCCACCACAGCAACGGATTTTGCTGCGAGGATGCATCAGGAACTGTGCTAGTCGAGGAGGGAGCCTGCTCACCGGTGCCGACAGTATTGGCATGCCATTGAGATGCGTTGCCTGCGATTCGGCGACGACCCTTCGGCGGGGAACGACTCGAAGCCTTCCATCGAGGGAGCGGGAGTAGATGGCGTGAGGGGCAGGGGTACAAGGACGGAAGGGTGTTGCATGGTGGGTGTGGTGTGGTAGGTGGGTGGTAGTTGGAGTTCGGGATGCGGGATAGGGGGTGGGTAGAGACGGGATGGGCAGCTCTATATAGTCGGGACGGAAGGTAGAGGAAAAGTTGCCCGAGGTAGTCACTGACTCGCAATCTTTCGGCCAAGGCATCAGGGATGTCCAACGCTACCGGTCTCCGGGACGGGATGGGTGGCTTTGTGAGCGTTGTTCGGAAGGATCGAGGGTGCCGATCTCGAAATGTCTCGGTTGATAAGTGTCGATTGTGTCGGTGTCGGAAGAGGTAGAGGAGTGAGCGAAAGGTGAGAGACATTGGGTGAGGGTCCGGGTCCGCTGCGCGGCGGAGATGAGGGGGCAGGGTGCGTCTGCGTCTGTTGTGAGGAGGAATCTTGGGTTGCCGAGGCCCAGGAATACCACCCACTACCATTTTCTCATTTTCCCTATGACATCGGGATTGGCGGGTAACGTACATCTGGGCCCGGTCTGAAGCCGGCCGAGGCACGCGATGGCACGGGACAGGGACGAGAGGGTCCGCACGACTCGACCCATCCGATTCCGGGATATGCCGGAACAGGACGACCCTCAACGAAAGACCCTGACCCTGGTCCGAAGTCCTGGGTGTGGGACGATCTGACGGCATTCGAACAGGCACTAACCGTGGGCGACAGTAATCCTCGCACCTTCCGGTGCACAGCTGTAGTATACCACAAGAAATCAGTGAGCTCTTGTCCTGAATTACGGGTGCCTTGGACGCTTATTACGCTTCTGCTCGGAGTGGACGTATGGAACATAGGCAGGTAACGTTGTTCTTTCGTCGTGCTCCACGTGTGGCCGCGAGAACACCACCAAACGATCGGGTTGTGCGCATATCCACTGAAGTCGATGTCGTGACATGCAAAGGCGTGAGAAATCGCCAGTAGGCGGCTCCCGTCACTTCACCTGGGTGCGTTTCCATGTCAGGAGGGTTCAAGTGAAGCCCTGATACGAGGACCGGGCAGGACCTCCGACTCTTCCAATCTGAATTGTCCCCCGCCTCCCCAAAACCGGCAGAGATCGCCTCGTAGGGGCGGATTCGGTGCTGCGGCCCTATCACCCGAGCCGAGCAGGCAACCGGCGCAGCCGCAACTAAACGCCACCGAGCTTGACGGCCAGGAGGTAGGACGCCGAACTGTTATTCTTCGAAATGCCGCCAGCCGACCGTGCGCTTGGCGAACGGTGAGGTAGATCCACCTGCATGCGCCTCACCATCTCGTCAGCCGCTGGACCAGGGACGATACTTAAGCTCGACGCCACCCCGCTACCGAGTGGGAATAGAGGCACCGGGAACGCTACCAAATAGGCGCCAGGCGCAAATGCGCTGCTACGGCGTATATATGACTCGGAGGGGTCCTACATATGTGCATGTACTAGCCGACCCGCCCGCGGGCGCCCACTACGGACGCATCGGTCTCAACCACTCCGTGAACTGTAGGTGAAGAAGGGGAGTAGTGACAATGAAACGTCGCGGGATTAGAATAATGATGACAACACACTTGGGGATGAGGACCGAGATGAGAATCGGGGACCCGGAACGTGCAACTTGCCGCGGACATCGGCAACAGGAGTCACGTTACTGATTTCGTTCCTCGCCGCTTCTGCCGAGGCGTGCTTCAGCCACTCCCCTCCCCGCGCCACTCGCATAGTTGTCCCGCGTCTGTCAAACTTTTTGGGGTGGGCGGGCGCGAGTTTGGGGGGGGCCCGGGGGGGGGGGGGGGGTGATGTTCACGGGGAAGTGTGGTATTGCAGGAGCCACCTCCGTTGTGACTGTAGAGGTGGTCAGTGCTTGCCCGAGAAGGATTACGTTGTCAGAGTGGGCCGGGGCAAGTCGTACAACTTCAGGCTGAGGCTCGCCTCCACTTCAGATGCCATGGTGTCAACACTGCAGCAAAAGCCTCCGAGATGTGGGGAGACGAGTTACGGGAACAGAAGCGAGAAGCCTCCGACATGAGAGGAGTCGATCCTGTGAAAAATACCAGAGCTGTTAACAAATAAGGACGACAGTGAGCTTCGTAGATCCTCGGTCTCCGGCCCCGCAGAGACTGTTCTGGAGATATGGATGGGGTCCCGGCCGTAGAAAGGTACTGCCATCCTGCCACTAAGCGTAATGAGACGCCGTTTTCGGTGGACATCCGACTGGGGGCGGAAAGAAAAGGCTAGTGGTTGTGAATTATCGGCTCGCGGCCGTCGATCCAGGAACGGGCAAGAATCGTTCCGGCACGACGTAGCTTCGAGACCTGTTCGATGCCTCAGATGCGGCGATCTCCGACACCACTGGCGTGTTCGTATCTGCCGGCGGAATGAGGTTTAGGAAGACCCACAAAAAAATATACTGAGATCTGGCTTCGGGCTTTCGCGGAAAGCCTGGAACAGCGTGCAATGGACAAGCCTTCAACACAGGCCGGATCCCTCACCTCGGGACCGTGGTAGGGAGGCGAGAAAGCCGTTTGGGAGCTATGTACCTGTTCCATCGAACAACGCCGTCAGAAATGCAATCCACGGCGGATGTCGCTCTAAAGTATTGGCGCTGATCAGATCAGGCGTGATCAGGAATAGAGCAGAGGCTGTACGCGCAAGTCCCTTATGGACTGTTCTTTTTGCGTCAATTTCTCTTCATTCATTAACTCCGCCTTCGAGTCTGTGAGCTACGACTCTCAGGCCGGCAGGTGGGTCAAGTCCCTCATCGAAAGTCTCGCGAACGTCTCGATCAGTTACGAAGCGTTGTACGCCGTGGCGCAACCATGCTGCATCGCTTTGTTTAATTCACCTGGCATTGGGGGCCGAATTGGATCGGCGTCATGCCTCAACGCTTATATCGACGTTTGTTCAGCACGGTGAGGCTCAGGAATGACACCCTCGGGTTCTTCCAAGTTCTACAGGCTTGCGACCAAGGCCATCGTCCGGCACTCCGACCGACGTGACTTCCTGCTGCCATAACAGTTTGGTGTCGGCAGCAAGGGAGGGGTGGAGCCGGTGGTAAGGGCAGTTGAGCGTGCTCTGGAGGGCACTCTGGACTAGCAATACACCCACTTCACCTCGCTCGACTTCAGCAACGCATTCAACACCGTCGACACGAGGGACATAGCCGAGGGACTCCGCCAGTATGCTCCTGTCCTCTATCGGGCTGGGACATGTGCTTACGGCTGCACTTCCAACCTCGTGCTTGGCTCACCGGAGGGGAGACACATCATCCACTCGGCACAAGGAGTCCGACAGGGGGACCCGATGGGATCGCTCATGTTCTCACTTGGTATGCGCTCACTGCTCAGAGACCTCACCTCGGCCCTCGGCCAGACCGGCTCATCCTGGCCTACCTTGACGACATCTATATCCTCAGCCAGGACGATCTGGGGCTGGAGCAGACGCTGGCTTCCTTCGACTGGCGACTGTCATCCTCCTTATCAACCCGGCCACAGCCAAGACCCTTGCGCTTGATGATATCCGGAGCAATGGCCTCAGGATGCTGGGGACCTGTGTGGGAGCCCGCTCTGCTAGAGAGCAGTTCCTGCAGGAGAAGATCGACCACGAGGCTGCTACTGTGGCCAAGCTCATCAACCTGCCACACCAACACGCCCTGCTTGTTTTGCGGGCATGCGTGCAGCAGAACTGGCGGCACCTGCAGCGCTCTCTCAAGTCAGACGACTAGTTCACCTATGGGACAAGCTCGACACCATCCTGAGAGACGCAGTGGCCAGGATCCGAGGCCTCCCACGCCCCAGCCCCACGGACCAACTGGATGCAGCAGTCATCTCCCTACCGATCAAGATGGGGGCATAGGCATCCTGTCCTACAAGATAGTCGCACCTCACGCCTACGCTGCAGCGTCAGAGGCTGCCGAGACCACTCTATCCCCCATCCTCACCCCCGGAACCCTCCTGGCTAGCACCCAGCTTATCACCCAACACCAACGCTGCCAGGAGATCTTTACGGGGAACAGGGATGCGCCGCTAAGCTCGCTGACCCCAGAGCAGGCCAAGGCGGTCATCGAGGCATCGTCAAGCTAACTCTAGTGAACTGGCACTATCAGCAATGTCTGAAGGCTCGAATCCGGGGATTCTCGGTTAGAATGGGGGAGCCTGCCGCGTCTCCAATGTAAAGTGCGAGCAGTTGTATGTGGATTGCTGTAGTCCTTCTCCAAATAGTACCATATCCCAGCCATGGCCGCCTTGTTATAATGCAACACCAATCGCTTAGCATCATCAACCCAAATAGCCAACTCTAATACACACTGAGCCGAAAGCGATCGAAAGCATGATGAAGATGGTTTGCCAGTAGGAGACCAGCTGACGGTCGGGAAAGCGGAAGCGGGTATTCGATGGAAAGGATGACCTGATAGAGCTACTCGGAAATAAGCATGAGCATGAGCGAAGTGGGTTGCCGAAGCTGGAACTCAACATCGGGGCGGCTCTTGAGGAACTATGTGACAAGGGGGGTGGGGCATTTAGTTGAATCGCCCGGGCGGCACTTCCGAACTGCCACGGGGTTTCGACTTGCGTGGCAATCCTCAGCCTGCGACAAGTACACGTAATCAAAGCTTTTACGATTGCTTCCCGGTGATCGCGAGAGTTTATCCGGCATTCCGTGACGTCACCGGTTTTGACTACCACGAAGGAATTCCGGCGAATCTCTCTCATTCGATGCATTCAACCCACTTTCTTCACACGAACGAGCAGCGACGCTTGTAACGCTTTTGGCCTTCCTTGCTGAGCCTTGACGCTACGCATCAGTAGATTTGACCCAGAGTAACGGAAAGTGGCCGACGCTTCAAGGAAAGCGCCGATGTTCTGCACCATTCAGAGCCTTAACTACCAAGGCTCACTTGGCCGACCACCTTGCTCCTTACACCCCACGGGTTCCTCGTATTTTGTCCCTGTCTCCTTCCCGACTCCGCAAGGCCCCCACGAGCGCAGGACGCAGGTTGTCGGAACGATCCGATCCCGGTCTTCACTTTTGCGTCGTCCGACCCCCCCCCCCCCCCCCCACCCCTTCCCCACCCCCCGCGCTTTTCCAGACCTTTGCCCCCGAAAGACTAATCCGATCATCTCCCAACCTAAAGCAATTCGACCTCTCCCCACCTATCGATAGATCTTTCTGCAAATTTCTCTGCAACACAGTCCTCTTCTTGTATGCCCGACCCTCTTGATTCTGAACTCTTTCCTCATAGGGGTCCCCTTTGATGGTGCGATCGAGCACCCGCCAATCCATTTGATCCTCCAAGTTTCCTTCAACGGCCATTGTCAGAGCACTTGGCGACACCTTACTGCCTCCGGAACAATGCGACACAATGTGCAGTAAGGTTGTGGAGCATGTTAGTCGACGTCTACGCGTATCTACTAATAATCATTCAGACGACATCCGGACCGACCTTGATTGGTTTGGCTGTACCAGCAGGTCCACTGTCTGCGACTGGACGCGCAAGAGGAGACAACCGCTCGGGAGCGGGAACATGCTACCTCCTCGCCTCCAGAAGGAAGCGTCGCCACCGCCGTCGAGTACAGCCAGCAGGGTTAGGGGGTGCGTCTGTCTGGTTTACGGAGTTCTACGGTGGTATAAAAGCCTTATAGCTCAAAGCTGCGAACCCTCGCCTGCAGAAGGCAAAGGCTCAACCGTTTGAGCATCAGGTTGTGTGTCCCGCGCGTCATTACTCGTTTCCAAGAGGCAAAGACCTTGGTGGTGCTGCCGTTCATCATGCCGCCGAGGGAGAGGACGATGGGGTGAAAGGGAAGGTTGCTGCCGGGGCGGTGGTGGACCTCGTGGTCGGCAACAGAGTCAAGATACTTTGTTGACCAGCCGGGATGGGTGGGTGTCCTGATTCGGGAGGTTTGTGGCACGGGCATCCTTGTTTGCCAGAGAGACGACCGTGAGATCGTACTCGGCATTGGCTAGCCCCGTGGCCTGAGAGCCAAGCAGAGTGATTACCTGGATGTCGTTGCGCCTGCTGGTCTGGTGGCCAAGGGGTTCGAGTCTGACTCGAGTACCAGGGGTGGAGGCAAGGGCCTGTCCGATGATGTGCTTGGTTCCTTCGTGTCGGGCCACACGCCATAGTTTCCTCTGGGGGCAGACCTCGGGGTGCCCGAAGAAGTTTGCCTGTCCACAGCGGGTGCAGTGGGCCTCCCGCTCGCCGGTGAGGGTGCACACCTGCAGGGCTGCTGCGACCTCAAGGTCTGTGAGGCGGAGGGAGGGCTGGAATGGTATGGTCGTGAGCCAGACCCTGCCGCGCTTAGAGGATTCCTCGACAACGGCCCTGGCCTGCTCTGGGGCCAGCGAGCCCAGCAGCGCCTCCCTGTTCCCCGCAAAGATCTCCTGGCAGCGTTGATGTTGGGTGATAAGTTGGGTGCCGGCCGGGAGGGGTTCAGGAGTGAGGATAGGTGCAAGGCCTGGAGTCCGCCGCTTCTCAAGGTGCAGCGTAAGCGTGAGGTGCGACCGTCTTGTAGGAGAAGATGCCGAGTCTGCCTATCTTGATTGGGAGGGAGATGATGGCAGTGTCCAGCTGGTCCGTGGGGCATGTGAGGCCTCGGGTCCTGGCAACGGCTTCTTGTAAGGTGTTGTCGAGCTTGTCCCACAGGTGAGCTAGGTCATCTGACTTGAGGGACCGCTGCAGGTGCCGCAGGTTCTGCTGCACACACACCCGTAAGACGAGCAGGGGAAGTTGGTGGGGCAGGTTGATGAGCTTGGCGACGGTAGCAGTCTCGTGGTCGATCTCTTCCTGGAGGAACTGCTCCCTGGCGGAGCGTGCACCTTCGCAGGTTCCCAACAGCCTGAGGCCATTTGTCCGGATGTCCTCGAGGGCAAGCGACTTGCACCTGGCCGGGTTGAGGCGGAAAGCGGCTGCTCCTCTTCAAAGAAAGCCTGCGTCTGCTCCAATGCCAGCTCATACGAGCTGAGGATGTAGATGTCGTCGAGGTAGGCCAGGATAAGTCCGTCTGGGCCCAGGGTAGATGCCAGATCTCTGAGTACAGAGCGTATACCGAGCGAGAACATGAGCGGTCCCATCGGGTCCCCCTGTCGGACGACCTGTGCCGAGTTGATGATGTCCCTGTGCCGAGTTGATGATGTGTCGCCCCTCGGGTGAGCCGAGCACGAGGCTGGAGGTGCAGCCGTATGCCCATCTCCCAGGCTGGTAAAGGATGGGAGCATACTGTCGGAGTCCCTCCGCTATGTCTTTCCTGTCGACCGTGTTGAATGCGTTGCTAAAGTCGAGCGAGGTGAGGTGGGTGTACGGTCGGTCCAGGGTGCCCTCCACCGCACGTTCGACAGCCCTTACCACAGGCTCGACCCCGCCTTTGCTGCCGACACCAAACTGGTAAGGCAGGAGGAAGTCACGTCGGTTGGAGTGCTGGACAATGGCCTTTGTCGCCAGCCTGCAGATTATTCTGTTGGAATGTACGCCGTCAACCCGTCACGTGACAGTCTCCTCGTTGCCGTACTCGAAACTTTTAGCCCTAGGCAGTCCCATAGTCTTCTCTCTTTGATGCTATCGACGTGCCCTTCCGACATATTCCACCAACGGCAATGAGACGGAGGCCACCGTCTGGCTTGGGCAGCGGTGTGAGCCTGCTGGCGCATAGAATCGCCTCCCCGGGAACCGTCCCAGCCATGATGAGACCCGTTGTTGTAGGGTATAAACCGGCGAGGTGTGCATCGATTTCGACTACTACTCGAGCTACTCTTATGCTTCCCGCTTCCCACTCTTCTACAGAACAATGGGCAACTCTCCCATCCTCTTTATTGTTCATGAACCCGCCACGGCACGGTCCTGCTCGGTCATCCTTCCCCGATGCCGTAAGAGTCTCTCTTATCGTTTTTCGAGAACAATAGGGGCGGCGCGTCATCTCGGCCTTTTATTATCGTGAGATCCTCTCGATGTGCCTTCGGCAATTCTTGTACACGCTTGATGGGTTTCGGTATTTCTCCCTGCCCGCGGCATTGTCTTGTCGGGCACTTGTCGGGTCGGACCGCAGCCCAAGGCCTCCCATACGGATGGGGTACGACGTCAGGCTGCCGCTCCTTTGGTTGTCGTATGGACCAGCTGCTTCTCGGAGTCGTGGCGCGGCATTTCCCACGGGCTTGGTTACACATACTGCTGAGGGAGACCCGTCAACCGGTCGATTGGGGCCTTAAGTCTTCCGTAGTTTCCAGCCGAGGGCGTCTGTTTACACTGGGCCCCTTCTAGATTCTTACCTCTTTCCGCCCCGAAGAAAGCGGTGAAGCGCATGCGGCAGGGGATGAAGGAGTTGAGAACAGCAGGGAGGCTTCAAAAGACAGCCTGTCTTTTCAGCCTTAGGTGTTCATTGGGCGACCATTGTGGTTAGGGGTTTAGCTGGTCAGGAAGCGTTCTGGCATCTGTAAAATGAACTCAGGGGAAGACTTTTTAACCGCGGGGCCTAATGAGATTTCTTATTGTCCTCAAAAGACAGCCTGCCTTTTCGGGCATACCCCGCCATGAGGGCGTGACTTTTGGTTTCCCTCGACGACTCCGTCTCAAGCCGCATCTGCCCCTTTCTCGCATAGCAGGCTCTCACGTCGGGATTTGACCTTTGAGATAATTTGCCCGTGCGCCTCTCTCTGCCTCTGCGATCTTCCGGCTTGGATCGAGTCGGCACGTTTGCTGCGTCGCTGAGTTTCATGGAACTGGACTCGACGTACCGCTTTCCGGCTTCTGTCGGGGGCAACGAGTGGAGGGTGGGGGGCACGCCAGCGAACCAGCGGAGGTAGAACCCGTACTGAGCCCGCGCATTGTGATACAGCGAGCCGTAGTAGCCCCTATTCCGCCAGACCCCCGGTCGAGGCTCTCCGGCAGTTTAATCTGCTCGCCGATATCTAGCGGCGTCATCCCCTGGTTGGCCATTTGCAGCGTCTGGTCGTGGATGAAGCGGAAGAGGTCGCGCTGGCTGGCAAGGAAGACGCCACAGTGCTCGTGGTCCCAGGTCTGCCAGTGGGGGGAGGCAAAGACGACCTCCATCTCGGCACCGAATATGTCGAGCGCCTTCGGCAGGTACTTGACCATTTCAACCCGTCGCGGAACTTGGCCCCGCGCGCGCAGGGTGTAGAGGTTGTGCATGGTGTGGGTCGCGTCCTTCGGGGCGCAGACGGCGGACTGGCGCGGCAGGTGGAACAGGCACTCGGAGGGCGCCTCGGAATCCGGCGCCAGGATGCAGGTCATCTCGACGCCGTCGAGCACCACCTTCTGCCCGGTCTTCTCGCACGAGGTCGGTCGGTTATCACGCCGGGAGTGCCGCGGACGTTGTTTTGCAAACGCCGCCGTTTCGATCTGTCCGCCGGGCCCCTTGGGCAGTAGATTGCCGTACATGTAGCTCGCGTGGCGGCCCATCACGTTGCCCGCGATCACGTTCTCGGCCACCGCCGCCTCGGCGAAGCCCATCGGCGCAAGGAACTTGACGTTGCACGTCTGCAAGGCGCGAAAGATGCGGACAGCAGAAGGTGCGAAGGAGCCTGGAATAGCTGAGTGATAACAGCAACATTAGCCATTCGCAAGGGGAACCCTCACGTGTCCTGGTTCCGTTCCCTCCGAGCGAGCGGTCTAAGGAATCGCATACAAGGTGTGGGCTCAAAGCAAAAACCGCCAAAACAAGGTGCGAAAAGGAATGACATCCTTTGCCCGAGGTTATGTCAGCTGAAAACGCACCTGCACGGCTCTCTCAACGGCCTTCGCCCGTGTATAGCATCCGGATCGTCGACGAAAAGACACCCTGTCTTTTGAGCAGATCCAGACGCCGGCCAGGAGCAGCCTGAGCTTGACACGCCTGTCCGACAGGTAGGAGATACGCAAAGCGGGATCAAGGGAGCTTATTTGTTCGCAAACGAGGTTTATTGAGGCTAAGCGCGTGCCAGCCGCTTCACGTAATCCCCTCAAGCTTGGAATACGTGTCGTTTGTTCTCCGCAATTGTGAAAAGACAGACTGTCTTTTGGTCGTCACGGTATGACTCTGAAAACTCCTTAGAAACGCCTCTTGCCTCGCCTTGCGGTGTGTGATATATGGGGTGACGTGGGGGTTGGGGGGCGTTAGTGACACGGAGTACGTGATCCACAACGCTGAAAAGATTAGACCTCCCTGCGATAAGTTGGGCCCTACAATCGCTCGCGTCGACGTAGTCCCAGGCCTGACACTGGGCAGGGGAACCAAGGACAGCCTCGAGAAATACTCAAGAGTCGACTCGCCCGAGCCAGAGAGCAGGGGAAATGCGAGCGGGTCTTGCTCAAACAATTCATTCACTTGCATCATTCACCCTACAGCCAGTCAATCACCAGGACTCTTCTGCTCGCGCCTTGCTCGCTTTCCTGAACGGCCCCTATCCTCTCTCCTTCCTCCCTTTCCCACAGTGTCAACACTCAAGCCAGAGTTGACGAGCTCCATCGGCTCTGTCTATGCCTACCTAGTGAGGGTGTGGTCATGGACGGGCAGACCGTTACCAGCTCATTCCCGAGACGAAACGGCTCTCGCTGGAGCAAGTGTACGTCTTGTACCGCAACTCGACCCCCAGAGGATCTGAAGCCTACCGCCGCCAGATACTATGGTCACAGATCAGCGACGTCGCTGTCGAGACGGCCCACGACGATGGCGAGGTCGAGTCGGAGCAGATGGAAGCGGAGCAGATGGAAGCCGGAACAAGTGCGAACGCAGAAGCCGCCCCAGATCCAAAAGACATTGGTCTTCAGACCGGCGTTGCCTGGTCCCGTGTTGACCAGGTAGGGAATACTCTCGAGCTTCCGCATCACGGGGAAGGTCAGCGACCCGCACCCAGAGCGTGTCTGGTGGATTGGCGGCGATGGGATCCCACGCCTCGTCGAGAATGCTAACCCACAGAACCGAGATGACCACACCCCACAAGGATCTCGGCGCTGGAAATCTTCGCAACAGCGGGAATGCTCGCGGGAGCATGATGACGGTGCGTTAATTCTTAGTCATACTAGATTCAGATGACGATGGAAAAGAATAGAAAGGATGCAAAGCGCAAGCCAGGTCCATCAGCTTCGCAGACCGCAGAGGGATACCATATCTTCTCCCAAATCGAAGCCCAGTGACGTCGAGAAATCATGCTTGGGCCCCAATCCTCACTGGAGCACTGGGTGTGTCTTTCCTGAGATGCTTGGTGTAAGCCGTTGTTCCCGGGCAAGGATCTTAAGTCGACCCGTCTATTCTTCTTGCTCATTTGCACGTCAACGCATTTCCTGACGAGTAACCCAGATATCAACCAGTTCACCATCATGATCGAGCTCCTCGCCACACCGCGGAACGACGTCATCCAGACCATCGCCAGTGAGTGAACACTTCGCTACTCTACTTCCGACAGCATTCCCGTTTACGGTAGTGGCGTTAAGGTCGGCGGTGTCGGCGGTCTGTCTTGACTATCCGCGCCTTGCCCGGCAAATACTCCCAACCTTGTGGTGTCTGTCCTCCTATAGACCCGCGATGGTCTGGCCAAGACGTCCGAAATCATAGTCCAACGCCCTAGCACAATCTCTCGACTTCGCTAGGCGTCACCACTGCATTGCGAAAAGACACGGTGTCTCTCCGCGGTTGGCGAAAATGGTGGAGCTTGTTTGGGCGGGCCATCCTTTGTGTTCTGAGCTCCTCTGAATCTATTAGTATCGGCATCCCGGTTCCTGCTTGCACCTCCCTGTTGCCCTCATCCCTCGCCCTGCAATGCGTCGAGCCATCACATATGCAACCTTCCGTCTATGATGCCATTCTACCCAATATGCCTTTAACCCTGACTGTCTCTACTGAACCGGTCGCCAGCTTCTTCAATTCCTCAATGTCAGCAGGCTTGGGCAGTGGCGGTGTTCACGGCACCGCATGAGGACCGTGCTGCTGGCTCGAAACTGAGCGCTCTGGCCCTCAGCAGGTCGCGGGAGAGCCGCCTGACAAGTAGGGAGTAAACTCCTCTGGTCATTATGGATTCCCACAGTTTGAGAGCGTCTCTAGCTTCCATTTACATCGTACCGCCGAGGGAGAGGGACGAACGGCCGAAATGGCAGATTCGAAGTCGGGTGGTGTCGGCTGTTGAGACGACTCCGTCCCGTGCTCGCTTGGCAGCCGACTCGAGCCAAGTCATGGTCGCTTCGGTCGCTTCTATTACGGCAGGTTCGTAGAAAAGTGGGAAGCGGTAAGCATAAGAGTGGCTCGAGTAGTAGTCGAGACCGATGCATACCTCGCCGGTTCATAGCCTACAACAGGTTCGACCGTACGCTGGAAGATCACCTCGACGGTCCCCAGACCTAGTCCGTCAATACCAGTTTCGTTAATCCGCAACCGTTAAGAGACAGCCGGTCTTTTGTAGGCCAAATGTAGTCGACAGGCTGTGCTCGTTCCGTTGGGCCGTTGTGTCTCAATCGGAGTAATTTCCAGCCATTGGGATGGTTGCCTGTCAAGCCCTAGTCAGCGGACTACTCTTGGAGCTAGCCAGAAACGAACCGAACGAAGCAACGGTCACACCCGCGATCACCCCAGTACACCAGGAGTAATCATCTGAGGAATGGATGAGCCTCTTGTTTGCACTTCAAGCCTTCCTTGACATGCGCTTGCTTCGCTTCCGAGGGCGTGCCAGTAGCCACGCTCGTACACTCAGCATGACGAGAGAGGCGATAATGAACTCAGTGGAAGACTTGTTGAACCGCGAGGGCGAACGAGATTTCTGGCTGTCTTCAAAAGACAGCCTGTCTCTTTGGACATGCCCTGTCATGAGGGCGTGACTGTGATTCTGCTTTCGTCGACGACTCCGTCTTAAGCCGCATCTGTCCTGTTCTTGTAGACGCCTGGGACTGAGCATCTGATGCTATGATCAGCTGTTGGCTAAAGCCTGCGCACAAACAAAGCTTCCCCTCCTTACATAATCAAGTGAGAAGCGGTTCCGACGGTATGGTAAACGGGTCGACAGGCAAGACATAGCTATGAATGTTCGCGGCTCGTTCACCGCCCAGCGGTGCCTTCTAACTGGACGATGAGGAGGAGACGACCGGCCTCGCCCTGCGGATCGCGTCGACTCGAGGTCCCGGATTCACGACTGGAGGTGGGCCTCGCGTAGTTGCAATACGGAGAAAGCCGACTGCACCGAAGCGTGCTCGCTCTGCAGAGGGTGATTTTCGTCTCCATCTCGACGATGCGGTTGGCACCTCGCACTTGATATCCGGCATCGGCATAAGGTCAGGTTGCGAAACGCAGGAGGTCGATATTGTTAGAATGACACGTCCGCCCATCACGTGATAGTCTCTCACGGGCTGCAGTCGAAACTTTTCACCATAGCCGAGTCCATAGTCTCTTTCTTCTTTGATGCTACCAAGGTGCCGTTCCAACAGATTATGAGACCTTGCTTCTCTGTCGACCTGCTCTGAGCCAGCCTGCCCCACCGACGCCTGCTGCAACGCTTGCTTGCCTAACTACCTGCCCAGCCGATATGCGGCTACGCCGCCGCCGTAGGCCTGTAACTCGACCGACTCGACATTGATCGAACCCAGTCCCGTCTAGCCTTGCCCAAGATCGCCTTTGAAAGGTCATCCATCGCTCAAGGAATAAAAGTTACGCTAGGGATAACAGGGTAATAGCGCGCGAGAGTTCATATTGTCCGCGCTGTTTGCCACCTTAACACTAAATTTACCCATGTCTTAGTTGTCTAGTTATGATCGTTAATAGCAAGCGTATAGAAATATACGTGATCTTTAAGTGTTTAAGTATTTGAGCACTCGCTTGATATGGTCGGCACCAATCATCATAGATAGAGAGGCATTAGCTGTTAGAAGTGGCCAAGGACTTGGTGACCTATCAAGGGGTAGTCTACCTCTAGCCTTATATAATCTCTTTTGGCAGGCTTCAATGGCTTATATGCTTTCAGCCTTTATCCTTTACGTTTGTAGCTACCCAACGGTGCCAGCTTTCTAGCCAACAATTGGTACACCATGGAAACGCAGATCTAAGTCCTTTCGTACTGAAGATCCCCCAAATTTGATTATTCGTTCGTGCGGAAGATAGGAACCATACTGATTCATTGAACCCAACTCGCGTACCTTTTTAATCTGCGAACAGCAGAACCCTTCTCAGCTTGTGCACCAAGAGGATAAGGTGATGGCCAGCGGCGGTGGCTTGGCTCGAGTTGGCGACTACCCTTGCGGCGGTGGCGTTATGCTTGACAAGGGCCGAGCAAGTCACGCATACCGGTCCAGAGACGCTGAGACATGATAAATGGAACCAAAAACGGGCGGGCGGTGGAGCCGGGAATCCGTGATCGTCTCTTAAGGTCTTGGCTGATGGTCCCCTCGTACCTTACCGGACCGGAGTCATGTCGGAACAAAACGCGACCTTGACTTTGGGTGAAACAAACACTTCCGAGGCACCGGAACACTCAGGGATATTCCCGGTGCCGTGGTACCGGTGTTTCCTGGGGCAATGCCTCGCATCGCATGAGGGATTGGCGGAAGGTGATTATCCGATTACTATGGATCGCGCTGCTGCCTGGCCACAGGAGCGTTGGGGGGTGGGGGCGTGGGGGGGGGGGGTTGCTGCAGCTGATGCAGAGAGAGATGGAGCGAGTGCGCTGCAATCGGAAGCGAGGAGCTGGTGTCGGGGTCCGGAATTGCGCTGGGATGCATCGACCCTAATAGGACGCCACGCGGGATGGACCGTTTGCTGCGCATTGATGACATCTCATTTGCGGTCATGGCTGCTCGGACTCATGCTCCGAACATCGTCATGCCATGCCATTCTTGTTCTATCTTATCCCCCATTCCTCGTCAGGCTGATCCCTCAACTTTCCCCGCTCCATCGCCTTCGCCCGGGCTCCTCGCGCCATCCATCCGCTCCGTTGGCCCCATAAGACACAGCTCTGGGCCACGCCACGCGGCCCCTTATTGTTCTCTGTCCGAGCTGACGATTTTCGATACCAGACGTGTGGTCGACCTGGTTATCATCCCAGCTACCACTGAAATACTCGAGATCGATCATCTCCCACGCCTTGCGTACTGCTGGGAACACAAGTGGGAGACTGCACAACCCAACTCTTTCGTCGGTGTCCGCCCCGCGGCTCTCGCTACAGCGGGCCCGATCGTCCCCGCATTTTCCGAATTGCTCCTACCCCCGCACTGCTGGGGCTAGGGCTAGGCCGACATTACCTTGGAATCGACCGCCGCAGACTTGGGCGTCGAATGCCAGCTGGTTGGGCGAGCAGGCGAGCAAGGGAAGCAGCGGAAGAAGGTCAAGTGAAGGTTGATTCACCTTCTAGGCCGCTGATACGCCCCGCCGTCCCTCGGCCGGGCCAAGGACCAAACCCCAACACAACCACAACACCAACCCCACACCCTCACCTTCTCGCCAATTCCACCAGGATTCTCTCATCTCTCTCATGGTCCCACAACAGCTACTAGATCGCTCAGCCAGCAGCCAACCGTCAACAGTCCCTCCATCCGGACGCTCTCCAGGCGGCCAAGAGAGGGAGATGTCGAACGATCCCTTGCAGTCCCAACAGGACACATCGGCCGAGGCCGCGACTTCTCATCCTGCCAACGGACCCGCCTCGATTGCGAAGCCTGAGCCAACGCCCTCGTCGGATCGATTGTACCAACAGCACCATCACTCGCTCTCACCCGCCACCATTTTGCCTTTCAGAGTGACTTTATCAGCAGGGCACGAGCCCAGTCACGGCGCTGCACCACCACAAAATATCCCTCGACAGCCAACTCCTATCTCGACGGCAGCACCTCTACCGTTCTCAGCGCTTCAGCAGCTACACCACGCATTCCCATCCCCCTCTGTTGGTCCCATCTCTTCACCTTCATCGTCCTCGGCGGAGTCCGTGGCCCACTCGGTCACGCCTGATGTCGGTCACCATTCTCATGCGTATCCGCACTCTATCCCATCAAACCCATGTTTCCCTCCCATGGCCTCGACGGTCCCTGCTCAATCACCACCAGGGTACACCGAGGAGAAGGGTGGCGAATTAGGGTCACGACTGGATGTCGACCTCGGCATGGAGTTTGAACTCGACCCGCTGATGGCAACTACAGATCAGGAGCAGGCGCCGAGCGAGACACCCTCTCTGGTGAAGAAAGCCGGTCGCTCACAAAAGCCTCCACGTCCCCCCAACGCCTGGATCCTATACAGATCGGACAAGCTCAGGGCCATTGCCGCGGGTGAGCCCGTACCCGGCTTGGATGCGATCATCGCCGAGACTACCGTTTCCAGTTCGAGCGGGAGCGCCAATTCTGGCGAAGATAGCTTGAACCTTGGCAAGGGTAAGGGAGGCAGCAAAGAGGAGACACCGGCATCTTCTGCAGGCTCGGACGGCCAAGTAAGTAGCAAGGGCTCGATGCTTCCGCCTCCGCCGCCAACCAACGTCAAAAAGCCCAAGAAAGGGTCCAAAGAGCCCACCGAAGGCTTCCTCTTTTTGGGCCGAGGCAAGGCGGGAAGGGGGTTGCCGCAAGCGGACGTCAGCAAGATAATTAGTATGTTGTGGAAGAGGGAGTCTGCACAGGTGCGGGGAGGGTATGAGAAGAGGGCCCAGTTGAAGAAGGTGGAAGTGAGTCGGACGATTCGTTCACTTTCCACTCTTCATTCCCATACCTAGCCCTTGACCACCCTCACAACCCCTCATCTCCGGACTGTAAGTCCTATACGAGTCCGGAGGCGCGCCTGCTTGTCTCCATTAAGAATTGGTGGCCCGTTCGAACGTTACTCTTCGGGTTCCGACCTTTCGGTTCTCTGAGCTGAGACTTTATTCTTTGTACCTGTAGCACCAGGAAAAGCACCCTGGATACAAGTTCCAGCCCCTTCGCAAGGCCGACAAGATGAAGCTTCGCGACGAACGGGAGCGAGCGAAAGACACTGTCAAGAGGAAGGAGCTCCGTGGCGCGGCTGCTCGTGGGTCCACCTAGACGGTGTCACAGCACCGAAACTGACACTCCCAGGCTCTTCAACCCGCAAGACAAGGACTCGAGCATCTCCTCCTTCACCCTGTGGAAATCTGCCAGGACCTACTCCTCCAGGTCTGCCCGGAAGAGCATTGTCTTATTCCGTCACCCGCGGCAAAGCGACTGCGGAAGGGATCATCGCTGGAACACGCGTGTTCCGGGCCGGAGCTCGGGTACGACGTGAGTTGCCAAGTTGGATCGCGCCAAGACCAATTGCTGAGAGTCGCTCAGCGTACCCCCAGCCTCCGCCAGTTGAGGGTCGTCCTCACGATGCGGCTGAAGCGCGGCTTCGAAGTTATCCTTTCCCCATGCCTCCCGGCTCCCTTCCTTCCTTGAAACCGGGGGATTATGCCGGTTCTCTGTTCCTGCCCGAGGATCCTGAACCCAGCAGGACCTCCGCACTCGTCACAGGGGATGCGAGCCAATGCTCCCCCGCATACAGATCGGCTCATACCTCGTCGACCTCGCTGCCGTCCACCTCGTCTCTCCCAGCGACAGAGGCGGACCGGCGACACCATTTTTACCAGTCTGCTTTGGGTGATTATGCGTCGGGACCAGTTCGTCCGTTGTCTACTCTGCCTCCACCTCATACATCGCCGCCCTCGTTTGCACCTCAAGCTCCGTCTTATTGGCAAAACATACCCGGCATGGGAACCGCGGATGCGGTCCCGTACATCTTCGAGCCGATTCCTGTCGGCGAAGAAAGCCTCAACTTAGTTCAGGTGGACGAGTCTAACGGAGCCGAGACGCCGGATCCAGACTCGTTGACCGCGATGTGGTGCTTGCTCGACGAGGAGACTCAGGCTCAGGGAGGCGTTGAAGGGAGCACCACTGCGACGGCAGGCGACTTGGGAACATTTTGGGATGTGGAGGGAGTGCAGGCTGAAGAATACTGGCCTCAATTCAATGGTGCGTGTGTGCCTTTAGACGGTGGGATGATGCAGTCGTTGACGACCCCAGGGCTCCCTGGTTCCTTCGAGAACCCCGTCGAGCTGTCTTCGTCGGTGGCCGCCCAGATCGCAGCTGGGTGGGAGTCATACACTGCCCAGGCCGCCCAGGAGGCCGCTTTTCCTCAGATGCAGCCGCAACTCGGGGCGTACCAGACCGTCTACAACCCCACCACTGTATACCTCGAGGTGGTCTATCGCCCGCAACCGGCGCAGGAACCTCAAGATCAACCCTCGTCGTCTCGGACTGGCGATGAGGCGCAGGGACCTTTCCTGTCCACCCATCTGCCATTGTCTCCCATCGAAGCCGGGGCGACCGCTTCGTCGGGCCTCAGTCGACCCACAGCGTCATCGTCGAACTCGAGGGAACAGCCGCTTATCGCAAGTCTGCCGCCTTCTGCCCATATCATGCCCATTCCTCCGGACATCTCCTCTTCGGCATACCCTCCGACTCCCCTCTCGGTGGACCCATCAGGACTGCCCACTGTCGCTGGCGGGAACGGGGCCACGGCGCTCTGAGCTTTTCCGCGGTCCAGCCGAGGTGTCCCACGTAGAGACGCAGCCCCCGAGTGAGCTGATCTGGGACGATGGTTCCAGGAAGAAAAGATCTTTGCCAATCCCGATGATCCGACGCTATAGGCAATCCTACCCCCGCGGTCACACTCGATCGCCGCTCACGGCCCCAGCACGCTCCCCACCCGGAATCGGCGAGGAACATGAGTCACGGCCGAGTGATCGGCCGTCAATTCGGCGAGTCCGGCGGGAAAAGCGGCTCCCAAGTCTCCATGATCTTGTTGCAACCCGCACGGAAAGCTCAACCCGACTCCATTTCCCCTCCCTACCTCTGTTGTCAATCTCCCTTCTCCACTCTCACCTCCCCGCGAGCCACAACCTCTGTGAGCACTATAAACAATTGTCTCCTTTGTCTGTCAGCCTATATCTGGTTCATAACTTTGGGTGTAACGATGAACGACGGTGGAAGGCCCATCGGATCATCTATACCCCTAGTAACGAGAGCGGCGTGGCATGTATCGAAATCCGAGGGGTTGGGGCGCTGCCGTAGACAATCGTCCGCCATTCGCTGGGACCTGACTTCCTCCTGCCCAACTAAGTCGAAACCGCTGATGACGAGAAAAGCGATAATCAACTCCATGGGAGGGAAGACCCTTTTACAGCCAGGGCGAACGAGATTTCTGCCCTCAAAAGACAGGTTGTCTTTTCGGGCATACCCAGTCATGATGGCGTGACTGTGACTTCTGCTTTCCTTGATGAACCCTTTCAAGGCGCATCTGTCGCGTTTCTCTCATACTCCTAAGACTGTGCTCAGATGTAAAGTAAGGTCGGTAGACACTTGTCGTATGTACGCCACTAACGCCACCACTCGAGCCGGGCGACACCCACGATGTCGCGACCAGATGTGGGGAATGTGTGGGGTGTAAACTCGAACCCGTGGGACTGGGTCGAGCAGGTTCGAAAGTTAAGCCAGGGGGGAGCAAAAAGGAGCAGAAGGGAAAAGACGTCCCACGAACCCGGCTGGGTATGGTGGAGCAAGAGCAGCTGGAGGAGTTGGATCGGTGTGATGCCAGTCGAACATGAACTGACTAGGCTAGGAGGAGACGACCGCCGTTCTCGAAGAATCTGCCGGCCATGAATTCGCGGGTGCTGTCGTGCTATAGCGTGTCTGTGCCGCTGCAAGACGCTGGGGCGGGATCAGTCACGTCCCAGATTGGTGCCAGGAGCTTCGGCCTGAACGCATTCGGTTGAAGGATGGCCAAGAAGGCCTCAGCTCCTCACCGGTGAGCTTCTTCAAGCGATCAATTGCACCTCCGCTTCATCCCCTTGGTCCCTGCCCACCTAAGGCTTGCTCCCTCTCCCGATCCACCCAACCCCTGCCGTCGCCTCGTCAGTGACCCCACATGGAATCCCCGGGCTTTCCCCGGGCTAGAGTAGTATTTGGGTAAGGGAAACCGAGCATCCAGCTTGCGAATTCGACAGTCGTCGTCACGTGAGCTTGGGATCATCCTGCTCTTCTATCACGGAACTTTGGCTTTAGTGGAGCTGTCATCTGCCGAGCAAGGACAACCCGTGATAGATTCAATCTGCAGAGGAGCACTGCGTGTGTACCTTGGAAGAAGATCAGGTACGGCGTCAGACGCTCCGATTGCACAATGACCTTCGCGGCCTAGCGTGGCGGAGAATGTGCTTTGCTTCGAGGCCGAGACCAAAAACGAATCACGAAGGGAACGAGGGAATTTTTGAAGCTCAGCAAGGCTGAGTGTGAAGTCACAGCAACGAAGAGGTTCGATGACGGCTGTCGGTCAGCAACGCTTCTCATAATTCCCCGGGTCAAGATCCACCGAAGCGAGGCGTTAAGTTTGACCAGGAGAGAGTGCCGATACGCCCTGGGGGTATCTCGAATAGTGTTCATACAGAAACAAGATCAACCGAACCCATGAAAGCGTGGCATAATCGCCTCCTCACCCGATCTGGAACGGAGAGGGGCGTCGTACCTTTCCTTTCGTTTGCGAGGTGGCACAAATCACTACGAGAAATGACTCTGCTTGGAAACCCACCGGCTTCGCTTAGCGATTGGGAGTCTCAGCCATTGTTCATATCACCGGAGGTCTCGGTTTTCATGCGTGTGAGCCAGTCCGCCCGAGAGCTGGGTTCAGACTGAGCCGTCGCTCGTACGTTAGTGGCGACTGCCGGAATCAATTTGACCACCCGTTGGTCGCTGGTCTCTCTCTCTATTTCCAGACTACGCTCTCAGAGAAGTGAGCAGAGCGGGCTGAGCCTTGACCACCCGCGGGTGCTCCTCGGTCTGAGGCCTGGTATCTGTAGGCGACTTATGCTTCTTCCCTCCTTGCTGAAACGGTCATCGCTTTGTCGCGCCTGCGAACCGGTTGCGCACTGGGCGCTAACAACAGGGCTCTCCCGAATCTGTGTTCACCATCTCCGGCCCTGGCTCCAGCGGATTCGTTACAGGGGTGGGTTGAGGGGCAGGAGCGACGAGGGCGGCCGAGGGAGATGAATACTCAAGTGAGAAAATCCCCAAGGCGGCGGACAATTAGCTTCGCATGGTTTGGCATGTTTCGATTTCTCCACCCCTCTCCTCCGTTCTCTCCCGGCCCGCCTTAAACACCCCTCCTGGGGAGTTTACCGGAGAGGTTTGAGGCAAACACTCTAACCCCATCCCCAACTGGTGTAACTTGCAGCTCACTCGCATGCATGGATAAAAGCCGCGGCTGAGTCACGCCGTCCGAACCTTTGGTCCCAACTCGTCCCTGTGAAGCCTGGAAGGCAAGGGAAACGTTTGTGATGTCGATGTCTTCGCTTGTGAGGCCGCTAGAAGCCGATCCAGTGATCCTAATGTCGTTCCTGCCACGCTTGCCAATAATGAACGGTTCCAGATGGACCTGGACGCCATCTAGGGTTCCAGGGCATGTCCTAGTTGGGCCTGCTTATGCCTTACCACAGTCCAGGGCCCTTACTGAGGCATATCTCCTCGTGTCCAAGCCGGTCTGGGGCACCACAATGCCTGAAGTGTGTCGCGGCCTCAGGAAGCAGAGTCCGTGAGTATAGATATCGTCGAGATAAGCTAAAATGAGTCGTTGGGAGAGGGTGCTTGCCAGGTGATCCAGGAGCGCTCGGATACCAAGGGAGAACATGAGGGGAACAACGATTACCCTGGCGGACGCCTTGTGCTGAGGAGAGGCTGTAGGTGGTCCCTGTCTCTCTGCGGGCCACAAAGAGGTCGGGAGGTATCCCCAACGCCCATCTGCCTGCCCTGTAGATGCCGGGGGCAAAGTGGCGCAGTTCAGAGGCGATTTCCCTTCGATCCACTGTGTCGAAAGCGTTGCTGAAATCCAGGGAGGTGAGAGGGTGAATGATCGGCGTAGGGAGTCGTCTACAGCCTTCCGAGCCACACGGATCACCGGTTCTACCACTCCCTTGGTTCCTACACCAAACCGGTAGGGCAGAAGACAACGGGACAAGCAGCCTAGAGCTTCATAGCGCTACCAGACCCGAGATGTAACCCTCTCACCTCCACACTGGCGAAACCCCGTATATGTGCCAGCACACATTGTCGATAGTGCCATTGGAGCAATCGCGCATCTGATCTGCGTCGATGACTGCCCCGAAACCGCTCCGGAGGTATCGGCTTTCCGTGAAGAGACTCGGCACCCGGAAAGTTGAGGATGAAAAAGTGAACGTATATGGTTCAGTCCTTCCCAAAGTCAGTAGAACGTCGAAGGAACCCGAGGAGTGTCTCCTACCTCGACATGGAATGAAAATTCTAAACGGTCGAAAGCGTGATGCAGGTCATCGCGGAGCAAAAGACCGCAGGCCGGGTAGAATATAGGGATTTCGTTCTGGATCCCCAGAATTGCCTCGTACACCTGTCGAGATAAGCACTTCATCCCTAAAGATGGATCGTAGATGAGAATCGATGGAAAGGTTGAACGGGTCGACTCACAACATACCGACTGAAAGAGACAATATGGCACGCAGTGCAATTATCGTAGTCCACATTTGTGGGGAGGCAGGTGCCGTCCCAGGCAATGACAGCGGTACGAAAGCGAGACTAACAATGGTATGCGAAATGAGGAGTTACTGCAGCTGAGCTTGAAAGAAGTTGGCTTACCTGATTAACGGAAGAACGCTTAGAGTCGGACCGGGTTGAGAAACTGCCTTCGGCCTTAGGTGCTTGACTGCGACGGAAATATTCCGGTCCGCGTGACCATTGAACTCCGATGCGTCCGTCTACAGGTTCAGTCCCGCCCCAGCGTCCGGAGCCTCAGCCCCAGCCATTTCCATGCCATTCTCATCTTCAATTCTCCAAACCTCATCGCTTGAACGGTCCACGAGCTCGCCAATCACACCCATAATGTATGCCCATGAGTCGACCCCCCTTTAAGGAGGAAAGGGAGCGGGAAGGAGCCTGTATGATCATTGGCCGGAGACCGTATGAGGACCTGATCCGAGGTCGCCCATCAATCGACTGCAAGTTCGTATTGTACCGCAGACATCAAGGGATCTCGCCGGAGTCCCGTTTCCGGCTTGATGGTCGCTAAAATCGGGTGGATCGACGCGAATCCAAAGACAGTCGATGGAAGAATCTGAGTGAAGTATTGCACTGTAACTGTACGCCGACGGACCTGCAAATGATCGGCACTTTCGGAGCAAAAAGATGTGGCGGATCCCTGCTATCTGCGACTCATCCCCTGGCACGCTCCACATGTTCAGCGCAAAGTCGCCTCAAGAGGTGCGGGTATTTTAGTCATAGCCAAGGATCGGTTCGTTGATAACGGCTGTCAAGTTCCCGGCATTATCAAGCACACGGCACAGGTCATCCCGCTTGGCATCAAGCACGTCACAAAGGTCATCCCGCCCCTTGTCAACCGTGGCCAGCAGCCACCGTCCTCTCCCGCCATCTTCCCCACTCGCCTCCCCTTCGCCCTCCACATCCACATCGACAACCCAGCTCTCTTCCCCGCCCACCACACCACGAGGTGATCTGTTAGCCCGGCTTACACTTAACACACGGCTGTCAAGTTCCCCGGCATTATCAAGCACACAGCACAGGTCATCCAGCTTGGCATCAAGCACGTCACAAAGGTCATCCCACCTGGCCTCAAACACCCCGCAAAGTTTCTCCCGTTTGGCGTCACAGACCAGAAGTCAGGTCTATGTGGCGCACGGGAATTGGCACACCGTGCACCGCACGGGGATTGGCACACCGTGCACCGCACGGGGATTGGGACATCGTGCACCGCACGGGGATTGGGACACCGTGCACCGCACGGGAAAGAGCTGTACTCTGTGCATAGTACATAAACTGGTTGGTTAGCGCTTCTTGCCCATGCAACTGCCTCCCGGATATCACTTACAATAAGGAGTGATTTGAGGCCACGGAAGATGATCGACAGTGGGTAGCATCGCTGGTCAGGGATGGGGAACGACGCGATGATGTCCGAGATATCGTTGAAGGTGGCCTGTGAGCCATGCAGAGATGTGCGAAGTATTTGCGGGTTGTCTGTGTAGGGGGCAATGTGCTCACCATCATGGCTGTTGAATACTTGGCTCCGGTCGGTGCCGTTCAGTATTGTACTTCAGGCTCCTTACCTAGGGTGAAGCACACCGTTTTGTCCGCACTGTCCCATGCTGTTTGTATGCCGTACGCCGCCTGAAAGGACTCACTAGCCGCGACCGCCTTGCGTAGAGCGTTCCAAGAGCTCGCGAAGAGGATGGAGTCATCCACGGCTTCCACGGCGAAGAGCCTCATGAGTCGTCTGTCGATTTCGTGATGTGGTTGGCCGATGTGACCGTTGACCGTACCGATCCGCACTATGTCATTCGAAGGGAGGACCTTGTCCTGTTCAAGCCAGTGCGTAAGCATGCCCATCGACAGGGTATATTTGATGGGTGACGTCGCGTCCCCTTGCTTGGTCTGGCCGTGGGTGGTGACAACGCGGGTAGCAATGCCGTCTTGTGATTTGACGCGGAGGGTAATCGAGGAAGTGCGCGCTTCCTCGAAAGCCTTCACGGCCGGGTTGATACCGTAGAAGTCTAAGGCGTCAAAGAAGGCACTCGCGTGAAGGAAGTCAAACCCTTTCGTGTGGTCCCGCTTGATGGCGTATACCGCCTGGTCGGTGAGGCGAGCAGCGTGGTGAGCCTGGTTCAGGAAGTTGACCAAATCCCCTCTCTGAACGCCTTGCTGAGTGGCGATCTGGAGCGATCGTAGTAGATTCCGTTGCCACGCGTACTTCTGAAGTTGGTGAGCAAACCATGCCGAGACAAGGGAGGACAAGTAATTGGCGAAGATGATACCGCGATAGTTGCTGGGTCCGACGGATTATTCTTCTTATACAGGGGGGAGATGAAGCGTTCTTTAAGGCTGTTCGGGAAGTAGTTGTCGGTAATGATGCGGTTGCAGAGAAGGAGGATTAGGGAAAGAAACTCATCGTTGCACCGCCGCAAGGCCCACTTCTCCCATCCATCTGGTCCCGGCGCTGGCTTGGGATTGCCTTTTCCCATCTGGGCACGCAGATCTTCCATCGACATGGGTGCCGGCCATCGGAAGCCAAGCTCACCACTCGTCTTTGATCGGGCTGCCTGGGTTGCTGCGCCGTGGAGCCATGGCTTGTCACGGGGGGATCGGGATGATGGAGAATCCGTTCAAAGTGGTCGATGAAGGCGTCGAGTTTGCCACGTAGTTGGGAGACTACACGTACTCGCCCGTCCGGGTCGGGAGGGCGTTGAAGAAACGGAGGGTTGGTGACCTCATGAGGCTGAAAGAGGGAATTGATGCCCTGACCCCGGAGCGCCTTGGAATAGGAACGTTGGACAGTGTCCATGTAGACGTTAGTGATGATGCGTTTCAAGGCTTTGTCCACCTCCTTCCGCTTCGCATTGAGGGTCGCTCGAATGTCCGCCTGTGATAGCCGCGCTACGCGGTGGTGTGGGAGGGTGTCGTATAATTCCAAGCGCGCTGGGAGGTTTTGCAGAAGGAACTTCGGGAGTCTATTCTCATCAGTTGCTCAGATGAGCCTACCTAGTGCCTTCTTGCGACGAGCTAAAGCGTCGCCTTCCGGACTGGAGGTGAGGCGGATCGCGGGATTGACCGGATTAGACTTCGCTCTGCGGAAAGTCTGGCGGCAGGCGGTCATGAATACCTCATCGCAGTAGCGGAATAACATATCCCAGTCGGTTGAGGTGACGACAAGGCCTGCAGCGGCGAGTGGGGGTGGGTTGGTCTGCATGAGTTCAGCGATGATACCATTCATCTCCTCGAAATTAGCCTGCGCCTGCGAAGGGAAGGGCCGTTGCAGCCGAGGTGGGGCACGGTTCACGGAAGCACCATCACCGGAAGGATAGAGCGCGCCCAGGGTAATGTGGGCGAGAACGGGTCGGTGATTGGTCTGGGGGACAAGGACATCGCGAGTTTCTATCCGTGAGCAGTGGAGAGTCGGGGCAAGTGCCACTCGGTCCAACACTTTGCGTACCTCAAATTTCTGATGAGCGTGTATGGTCCAGTCACGTTGCACGCCAAAGGTGGGTGGTGCGACCACGCATCCTTACCAAGTGTGTCATTGAGGAACTTCTGATAAGCAGTCCGAAGGCGTATAAGGTGAGGTCGGTATGTGGCGTGCCCACCTAGAATCTCGTGATCGTGTAATGTAGCGTTAAAGTCGCCAACTACCAGCCAGTCATGACGGATCTGTGTGAGAGAGCGAACATGTTAGCAATGCTCCCACGGGTGTTTAGTGTAATGGTAACACAGCGCAGATCCGGGTTCGAGTCCCGGAATATCCGTTTTGAGGGCCCGAGTTCAAATATGTAACAGAACAGCGTGCCAGAAGGATGAGACGTTGGAGTAGTTTCCCCGTGGCAAAGGGTTCGTAGGGGCGTAGACCCCGATTACCCTAACTATGGTCAAGCGACCCAGGATGTCCGGAATAGATAAATCCACAACGACCACGCGTCCGTCACCATCAGCCGGGGGAGGGACCAGTGCTGCGACGTGAATGTCTCTACGTATGAGCAGTGTCACACCAGTAGACTCATTGGAGACGAAGCGGGGGGTGTGATAGGTGCGGTGCTTAACTGCAGTCATGGCGCGCGAGGAGTACGCGCTTTCTGGGACAACGAGCTGGTGACGGGGATGGTGCACTGTTTCAGTGAGCGCAACAATATGTGGGGAGATGTCCTGAATGAGCTGCGCAATGGCCGTATTCTTGACCGGGTTCTGGAAAGTGAGCGTATTACAATTGAGTGTGAGTACGCGAAGCGGAACATGCTGTCAGCTGCTGTAGGAGTTGCAAGAAGGAGGGCAGTGATGAAGAGCAACGGGAATACGCTGGTGAAAGATCGTGCATGTACTGGTCGACGAGCTCGATACAGAGGGAGGGGAGGGGGCGTGGCTGAGGAGTGGGACGGGTGTAGGGTCAGGTGGTAGCGGGTGATCAGGTAGACGAGGGCTAAAGTCGATGTAAGTATGTTGTCTGTAGTTTCCGGCATGGGTTGGGTATGACATAGCGAGGAGATGAGGCTATCCGGAGTACTTGCCATCGTCGTGTCACCGTCCGCATCAACTTTCGGATGGTTCCCAGTGCCTTCAGTCCTAGCTTTCTTGCTTGGTACACTTTCGCTGACGCCAGTCGCGTCGTCGTTCAGGGAGGCGGTGATAGCGGGACGAGTCATGGAAGAAGGGAGAGGCATGTTGACCGGGGTGCCGCCTGATATAAGCTCACGGTTGAGGAGCAGTCTGTATGGGTTGACTGTCTCCTCCTCAGTTGGTAGGCGCGAGAGCGCCGCTGCCCGTTGCTCCTGCGCCAGCGGTAGGTTCCGCTTGAGGGCCTCCATGTTCTCCTGCACTTTCGCCAGATTAGCTTTACCCCTCGCCGTCTTTTCGAACTCCCAGTCGATCGCTTCCTTCTTCAGCTTGCGAATCTCGGCTTCGATGGCTTTGATGTCCTGCAAGGCGTCACGGGCAGTGTTCTCTGCCTTCATGAGTCTCAGTGTGGACGATTTATGATCGTCGGACGCGAGCCTGTTAACTTGAACTGGCGGGGAATGCATCGATCTCGACTACTGCTCGAGCTACTCTTATCCCTCCGTACTGACAAGAGAACAATAACTGACTAGGTGACCTTCACTCTATTGTTCATGAAACCGCCACTGCACGGTCTTCCTCGGTCATGCCGTAAGAGCGCCACCATGGCTTCAGCTCGAGCCGGCTGACACTCCCCCTCGAGATCGATCGTTCCTCCTGATGCCATGCTTCCTTGCAGCCTCTGGGCCGAGATCCGCCCTGGTAAAGGGTCGCCACCCACTGTCTCTTCGTCTCAAGTCCAAAGGTTGGGTCTTCGTTCTTTCCTCGACCATGTGCAGTCCAACTGCATCCTTTTCTTCCTTCCTTGGCCTCGCTAGACCTATTCCTTGTACACAGGCCGTGTGCGCCGGTCCAGGCAACGGTTTGGTGAGGATGTCGGCCTTCTGGGACTTCGTATCCACGTATTCGAGTCGTATCATCCCTTGCTCTGCCCATTCGCGTATCTGGTGATGTCGAATGGCGATATGTTTTGTTCTTGGGTGCGACGAGGGCTTCTTGGTGAGTGCTATCGCCCCCTGGTTGTCGCAGCGCAGTGACGTGATTGGCTGACTGTAGCCTAGCGTCTCCAGAAGCTCTCTCAACCACATGATCTCTCTTCCGGCTTCGGTGATTGCGATGTACTCGGCTTCCAGCGTTGATGCCGATACGGTTGCTTGTCGCTTGGAAGACCATACCACAGGCGACCCCTTTAGCTCGATCACCCAGCCCGTTGTCGATCTTCGTGTCTCTTGACAACCAGCCCAGTCCGCGTCGACCCATCCTTCGAGTGGTCTCTTTTCCTTTCCACCTAAGGTGAGCCCGACTGTCCGTGTGCTTGACAGGTACGCCACAACGCCTAGAGCCATCTGCCATAGATGCTCAGTGGGCCGTGCCACCTGTCGGGCTAGGAATGACGCAGCAAAGCTGATGTCGGGCCTAGTGCAGCCTGCAACCCACTGCAGGCAACCGACGATTTCCTGATAAGGCGTGAGGGGTATGGGTGAGATCCCATCCCTACATTCATCCTCTGCTGGTCTCCCCTTGGTGATCGGCAATGGTGTCTTCGTTGGACCGCGGCCAGGGAATCTTTTGACGATCTTGTCGATGTAGGCGGGCTGGGTGAGCCATACCTTCCTTGCTTGTCGGTCTCGGCTGACCTTCATTCCTAGGATGGTTGATATCTCCCCCAGTTCCGTGATCTTCCATCGAAGACTCAGTCCCTTCATCACTTCGTCGATCCCCCTCCTCGTTTTGGCCGCCACGACGATGTCGTCCACATAGGCAAGCAGCAAAGCTGGTCCTCGGTCCTTCGACTTGGTTCTATAGTATAGACCCCAATCCGATTCGGTGCGCTTGAATCCCAACGCTTCCAGTCCTTTCCGAGTTCGATCCACCACGTCCTACCTGATTGCTTTAGGCCGTACAGCGAACCGACTAGGCGCAGCGCATTGCACCCCTTCTTGGGTGTCATGCCTTCCGGGTACGCCATATACAACTCGACATCCAGCTTGCCGTTGAGGTATGCTCCCTCGACATCGGCTTGTCGCACCTCGAGGTTGTTGGTCGCCGCAATCGTCAACACCAATCGCAATGACGTCGTTCGACCAACTGGCGCAAACGTCTCTTCGTAGTCGATACCCGGGATCTGCGAGAATCCCTGTGCAACAAGTCTTGACTTGTACTTCACCACCTTTCCATCGGCGTCTGTCTTCACCTTGAAGACCCATTTGCAACCAACCGCCTTTCGACCTTCGGGTAGCTTGGTCTCAATCCAAGTTCCCTTCGATTCGATGTTGTCGATTTCGGACTCCATTGATGCCAACCACTTGGTGGCATCCTTGCCCACAAGCGATTCCTTCACCGTCTTCGGCTCGAGGATCGACTTGTCTCCATCTATTGCCATCTCCGATGACAATCCAACGAATCGATTCACTGGCCTGACCGGTCTCCCAGTCCTCGATCTTGGTCCATCGTACGTGTCGACTGGCTCCCCCTGCTCGATGGGAACCATCGCCCAACGATCCCTGGCAGGTATGCGTCTGCTCGGTACGGGTATTCTTGACTTGGGTTGACTCTGTATAGGCACCTCGGCGATGCTCGGTGTTGGTTCTACAACTTGCGGCGCCCCGGTTGGTGTCGACACTTCTTCAGCTTCATTGTCTTCGACTTCTTGTCCTCCTTCGATTTCGATGTGCATGGTTGGTTGGTCTGCCGGTTCGGTCTCCTTGGTGGGTGGGCGAATGAGCTCTGTCGGTGCTGAGTCGAGGAACCGTGCGTCCCTCGAATGCACCATCGATCCGTCCCTGTCACGCCTTATGATCCAACCGCTGACAGTCTCGCTCTGTCCTAGGAGTATGCCTAACTCCCCCTTCTCGATGGTCAGGTCGTTCTTGCGTCTCACCTCCTTGGGCACCTGTACGAAGCATCGTTGGCCAAACCTTCGTAGGGTATCGATCCCGCCGGCACGTCCGGTGAGTCGTGTCCATGGTGAGGGATCCTTGGTTGACGTCTTCATAAGGATCACTGCGGCATATCGTGCGGCATGTGACCAGTACTCGGATGGTAACTTTGAATCGAGTAGGAGTGTGGATATCATCCCCTTCAGCGTGCGTACCATCCTCTCGGCTGCTCCGTTGAGCTCGGGTGTGTATCTTGGCGTGGTGTAATGCTGAATCCCTGTAGTCTTGAACCATTCGATTGCTTCACCGCTACCAAACTCTGTGCCGCCATCCGATCGAATGACCCTCACCCGTTCACCAAGTTGTCTTTCGAGCTTGACAACTGCTTCCCTTACCGCCCTCATTGCGGTTGCCTTGGTCTCGATTGGCATGGCGAATACGATACCGCTGGATCGCTCGAGACCGACGAAGAGGTAACGGTGCCCGTCGATTGAAAGATCCAGTGGCCCGGCTAGGTCGACATCAAGTGCTATCCCTTCCTCGCCGCCTCGCAGGATGGGCGCTTCCCCTGTCTTGGGGTACCTCTCAATCTTGGCTCGAAGACAGACCTCGCATTGGTCCGTTCGGAAGGGGTCCTTTCTTAAGTCCTCGTATGTTCCCTTCAACTTCCCTGCCTTGGCTAATTCGAGTAGTCGTTCCCTTCCAATATGACCGAGACGCTGATGCTCTTCCTCTATGTTAGCAATGCTCCCCAGGGTGTTTAGTGTAATGGTAACACAGCGCAGATCCGGGTTCGAGTCCCGGAATATCCGTTTTGAGGGCCCGAGTTCAAATATGTAACACTCTAGAGCACTCGTCCCTGAACTGCTGATTCCTGCGGCGAGTATGAGTGGTTCAACGGTTCCAATTACCGTCGTCCACAAGGGTCCGTCCTTTCGCAAGGTGAGTCGTTCCTTGCCACGCTTGATTGTCCCTCCGCCGTCGCGCATGTCGACGGTCCAGCCATGCTTGAGTAGGCTCGAGAGAGATAATAGGCTAACTCTTGATGCATGCATGTAGTACACGTCCTTTAAAGTTATCCTTCGGCCAGATTCAAGTCGTACATGGACCTCTCCAACCTCGCTGGCTTTCATGGATGCTGTTCTGTCCGCCAGGCCAAATACCTTCGGCTCTTCGAGCTTGCCTGTGTCTCGAAGCAGCTCTCGGCAAGCTGTGATATGGTGCGTCGCTCCACTGTCGACCACCCATGTTGGTTGTACTGGCTCACCGGCGAGTAGGATCGAGTCTCGGGTAAACATTGCCGTGTCCGCCCAAGGGTTCGTATCGATCTCTCCCTGATCTGGCCATTCGATGGGTTCCAACTCCTTCCCATCATCTTCCATATCAGGCCATGGCTGCATGGGTTCGCTGCCAACTGTTAGGCCAACCCACGACTCGTGCTCGTCGAGTAGAGCCTTCGAGAGGGAGATGCGTCCCTCCTCTTTTGAGTCGTTATCTTTGGCGGGTGTGATTCTACCTCGCTGGGCTCCTCGTTGCCCATGGTGATGGTTCTTGTTGACTTGACTACCTCTAGGTTGATTGCTGCCGCCTTTCGTCTTTGACCAGCAATCCCTTGCATAGTGCCCCATCTTGTGGCACTCGTAGCACTCGATCTTCGACATGTCGTGTCTGTAAGTGATATCCGGGAGGCAGTTGCATGGGCAAGAAGCGCTAACCAACCAGTTTATGTACTATGCACAGCGTACAGCTCTTTCCCGTGCGGTGCACGGTGTCCCACTCCCCGTGCGGTGCACGATGTGCCAATCCCCGTGCGGTGCACGGTGTGCCAATCCCCGTGCGCCTTCTAACACTCCCCCTCGAGGTCTGCGTCCTCGCCGTCGAGGACCAGACCGAGACTGGCTCGAAGCGAGCGATGGGGCGCAGGAAGGAGGGCCTTGGTGAAGATATCCGCCACTTGAGAAGCGGTGGGGACGTATCCAAGCCGAACCACACCGTCCTCAATGAGTTCCCGAATGAGGTGCCACCTTATAGCAATGTGCTTGGTGCGTCGGTGAGTACCTGGGTTCCGTGCAAGTCGTATCGCACCCTGGTTGTCGCACCACAGGGGAGTGGGATCCTTGAGGCATATACCCAGCTCGTCCAAGAGTCCCATTAGCCACACCACTTCACGAGCAGCTTCCGACACCGCCACATACTCGGCTTCAACTGTCGACGAGGCCACCGTAGCTTGTCTGCGGGAGGTCCAGACAATCGCAGAGCCGCCGAGCATGAAGATGTGCCCCGTGGTTGACCTTCGAGTGTCGTGACAGCCTCCCCAGTCTGCATCCACCCAACCCTCTAGCTCTGCTTTTGCCGTCTTGCCGCCTAAGGTGAGGCGCATGTTGCGGGTGCTTCCGAGGTGATCGATTACCTCGAGAGCAACCTTGAGGTGACCGGCGGTGGGGGCACTGGTGTACCGAGCGAGCCAGGATGCGGCAAATGCGAGGTCGGGGCGAGTGCAGGTGGCGATCCACTGCAGGGATCCCACGATCTCTTGATAGCGTACCTTGTCCGCTCCCCCTGCTCCTCCTGCTTCCTTTTCTTCCTTGGCCGCCGCCAGGTACTCTGGTCCCAGCCTTTTGAGGATCGCGAGAGGTGTTGATCTCTTCTTGCCCGACGGGGTGAAGCGCTCGAGTAGCTTATCCACATACGCAGGCTGCGAGAGGGTGACAGCGCGAGAGGGGCGGTCCCGATCCACACGCATGCCGAGGATCATACGCAGCTCGCCCATTTCCGTCATCTTCCAGCGATCCTTGAGGGCAGCCATGATGTGGTCGATCGTCTTGCTCGCGGTCGCTGCGATGAGGATGTCGTCCACATAAGCCAGGAGAAAGGCCTCGCCATAGTCACTGGTCGCTGTTCTGTAGTAGAGACCCCAGTCCGATTCGAGCTTCTTGAACCCAACACCTGCAAGGGCGGTGCCAAGTTCGATCCACCAAGCCCGTCCGGACTGCTTGAGGCCATACAGCGACTTGACGAGTCGCAGGCCTGTGGCGTGGTCGTTCTTGGGCTTGTAGCCCTCGGGGAAGGCCATGTAGATCTCTTCCTCCAACGTACCGTTGAGATATGCACCCTCGACATCGGCCTGTCGCAGTTCCAAATCCCTTTGGGCTGCGAGGGTGAGTAGGATGCGCAGGGATGTTGTGCGACCGACGGGGGCGTAGGTCTGCTCGAAGTCGACACCGGGGACTTGACTATACCCTTTGGCGACGATGCGAGCCTTCCATCTCACCACCTGACCCTTCTCGTCCCTCTTTCTCTTAAAGACCCAACGGACACCAATGGGTGTGCGGTTCTCGGGAACCACTACCTCTCTCCAGGTGCCCTTACTCTCGATGTTGGTGATCTCGCTTGCCATGGCTTCAAGCCACTGCTTTGCCTCGCCAGTGCGCTTGGCCTCGTGCGGGTTGGCGGGCTCGTCATCGAGGTTGGTCATCACCAATGCCATGGCTGCAGAAGACGCTAGATGGTGCTCTTCCGCTTCGGGACCTTGCCAATTCAGCCAATTCGCCTCGCCACTGTTACCGGTGCGTCCGCTGCGCGTGCGGGTCGGCAGAATCTCGACCTCAATGGCATTGCGCTGCGTCTCCGGCGTGCGCACCTCGTAGGTCCAGCCGTGTCGAATGCGAGGAGGGGCCGATGTTGCCGTCGGTTGGGTTGCAATATCTTGGCTTGGGGGCGGCCGATGGACGTTGGCTTCGGAGGGGACGTACTCTTGGGTCCCATCTTGCTCGTCGCCGTTTCCCTCGTCCCCCTCGTCCCCAACGGAGCCGTTGTCAAGGTCGCTGTCATTAGTGTCGAAGGAGGTGCTTGGTAGACGTACGGTGTCCGTCTGCGGTGTCGACACGGGAATAGCGCCCATGTGGCGCCATCCTCCCGTAATGCCACTGTCGCCGGCGCTCGTTGTCGTCTTACTCACCTCCTTGGTCTCAATCACCTTGCCATCCTCGAGCTCCACTATCCAACCAACTCTATCCCAACGCTGGCCCAGGAGCGTCCCCCTGACGCCGCGAGCGTTGGTGAGAGACCCTTTGGTTCGCACCGCTCGCGGGATCGCGACCGTGATGCTCTGGCCGAAGACACGGCTTGTCGGGAGGGTCGGTTCACGTCCAGTGAGTCTCTCCCATGCCGTCTTCCCTTGCACCTTTGTCGTCTTCATGATGATGCACGCCGCATGCCGAGCCGCATGCGTCCAGTACTCGTGAGGTAAGGCTGACCCTTTCAGCATCGCCGTGATCATCTCCTTCGCCGTGCGCATAAAGCGCTCGACTACACCATTGAGCTCAGGTGTGTATGGCGGCGACACCTGGTGCTGTATTCCGGTCTCCCGGTACCAAGCTTGGGCTTCCAGGCTGCCAAACTCGCCACCGCCGTCGCTGCGCACAAACCGCACAGCCCGAGGGGCAGCCAAACGCGCCATGATCGAGACGAATGCGCGCAAATGCCGGTAGGCCTCAGTCTTCCCGCCCATTGGTACCACCAAGCTGATCTTGCTCCAGTCATCGACCAAAGCCAGGAAGTGGTCCTCGCCTGCCTTCGCAGGCTGGAATGGACCCGCAATGTCGACATGGACGAGCTCGCCGGCGTATGCTCCCCGGGGACTTGTCCCCGCCTTCGGTTGTTTCGTTGCCTTCGCCTCTGCGCAGGTCGAGCAACCTTCGGCCGATCGCATAACATCAGCCACCTTGAGGCCCGCTTGGGCCGCGGCGTCCTCAAGTTTCTTGCCTCGAATGTGGCCCAGTGCAGCATGAAGCGACTCTGCACCGGTTGTCACAAGCACGCGACCATGGGTTGCCTGATTCGCCGACTTGGCGGTGAGCACCCACAGCCCCTTTCGCTTTTCCAGCGGAACATCGACCTTTCCATTGCTGATCCGACCACCAGAGGGCGCTAGGGATATCGTCCAACCACGAGAGAGCAGGCGGCTAGCCGACAACAGGTTCAGCCTTGCACTGGGTGTGAAGTAGACGTCTTGAAGGCTGAGTCCGTGACCGGATGGCAGACGCAGAGGCACTTCCCCCATCTGCTCGGCAGTGAGAGACCCCTGTCCCGCCAGGGAGAAGCTGAAGGGCTCAGGCAAGTCGGACCTTGAAGCAAAGACCTTTGGGTCACCCGAGAGATGGTGAGTCGCACCACTGTCGATAACCCATTCGCTGTCGAGTCCAGTCGCATCTTGCACGGCCTGGCCAACAAACGCCTCAAATTCCGCTTCTACTGCAGCATTCGCCTGGCCGTCCGTCTTGTCCTTCTTGCTCGAGTCTTCGGCATCGGGGCAGTCGCGTTTGAAGTGACCGGTCTTCTCGCAAGTCCAGCATTTCACCTTCGACATGTCCCTTTGCTTCTTCTCCTTCTTCTCTCCCGTCTTCTTCCCTTTCTGGCCATGGTTCCCTCCATGAGTCGCCAATGCTTCCCCATTCGAGTGGGATCCCTTAGAGGTTTCGTACCTCTCCTTGTCCTCAACCTTGCGGTTCCAGAGCCTTTCGAGCTCAACCCAGGTCTGTCGGTATTCGTCCAGCGCTGCATAGGTGTCCTTCCACTGCTCCATGGCGGCCGGGAGACTGTTGAGGAAGAGAACAATTTGCTGACTCTCTGGTAGGATTCCTCCCGCAGTCTCATACCTCGAGAGAGTGACAAGGAACGACTCCATATGCGTCGTCATCGCCTTCGAATTGGCTGACAAGAGGCGGAGGGAGGCAAGTGTTTGGAGAAGCTGTCCCTGTCGCTCAATGGTACGAACCATGTGAGTGTTCTCCAGGTGGGACCACATCTCATGGGCAGAGAGCATCCCCATGATCGAACGCTTTGGTCCCTCCGTGCAGGTCATGCGAAGCCAAGCCTGGGCTTTGGACTCACGCTTCGACCAGTCCTTCCACTGCTTCACCTCCACGGCTGACAGAGCTTTGGGAGCATCCCCAGGGTCCCCTGTACCACCGGTTGGCATGACGGATCCCGCCCTCCTCTTCCTCACACCCTTCTGACCGAATGGCTCTTCCTCCGTTCCCTCGACTATGTCGAGTAGGTCATGAGCCAGCAACTGTTCCTCGATGGCTTCTCGCCACTCGATGTAGTTGGCGTTCCCGCGCAGTTTCGGCACGGCCGACAGCGTAGTGGGAGTAGCAGAATCGGTCGACATGGTGGTGACAGGCTTGTTGTAGGTAGGGCAGCCGACTCTTAATCTGTAAGTGATATCCGGGAGGCAGTTGCATGGGCAAGAAGCGCTAACCAACCAGTTTATGTACTATGCACAGAGTACAGCTCTTTCCCGTGCGGTGCACGGTGTCCCAATCCCCGTGCGGTGCACGATGTCCCAATCCCCGTGCGGTGCACGGTGTGCCAATCCCCGTGCGGTGCACGGTGTGCCAATTCCCGTGCGCCTTCTAACAGTCTACTTGACTGCGCTCAAGAACTCGTGCGGCCTCAGCGAGCTGAAGATCGGCTTATGCGGCTCTCCCTCGGCTTGCTGAGGGCCAGAGCCCGCTGCTTCGAGCCATAAGTGACCTGGACGAGTAGAACAGAGCTTCATAGCGCTACCAGACCCGAGATGTAACCCCCTAACCCCCAAGGGAGGGGTGTAGAACCAGTGATCCGGGCGGCGCAAAGGGCTCTCGACGGTTTCCTTGGGCGACCATTCGCCCATCTCACTTCCCTGGACCCTAGCAACGCATTCAACACGGTGGACCAACGGGATATCGCCTCGGGACTGCGCCGCTTCGCTCCCAGCCTCTGCCGAGCCGGCAAATGGGCCTACGGGACATCGTCCGACCTCATTCTTATTGCAGGCTATGGACCGGCGAGGGATGCACCGATCTCGACTACTACTCGAGCTACTCTTATGCTTCCCGCTTCCCACTCTTCCACAGAACAATAGGCGACTCTCTCATCCTCTTTATTGTTCATGAAACCGCCACGGTACGCTTCTGCTCGGTTATGCCGTAATAGACGCGAGCATGGCTTGGCTCGAGCCGGCTGCCAAGCGAGCAGGGGACCGAGTCGTCTCAACCGGACCGAGAAGCCTTAGGGGGTTATATCTCGGGTCTGATAGCGCTATGAATCTCTAGTCTACTCGTTTCGTTGTCTTATGGCTCGAAGCAGCGCAAGCTTCCGCCGTCCCCATTCTGCAAAGAGGGTGACAGCGAATGAGATCCCTCCCGATATGCACGCGATGACAATGGCAACGGTATTAGAAGTCATTACGTTTCCGGAATGGACGCTGCCGAGATCAGCACTCCCCAAACGTAATGGTCCTGACGCAATGGGTGACCGGGATATCAGCAGTAGGAGACTTACCTGCTTTGCGTATTGTCCTATTGTTGTGCATGAGCGAGGGGAAGACCATAGAGAGGGGAGGGGAGCACCCTGTGATTCGCTCCATTGGTCCTTGAGAGCTGTGAACACCGCGAAAGTGGTGACGAGCAAAACGTTTCCCGCCCCCCGTCCCCAGGAACTGCCCTGCCTTCCGCACTTTATTCGGGTGCCTAGCGCCTGCGACCGTAAGGCGGCAACCGATCATCGATGTATGCAACCAACCCTGAACTACGGGCGACGGGATTGGTTAGAGCCGCTTGCTCGCGCCAGGGCTTCAGGACATGACATCGCAGGCGTCGTATGAACTGGGGGATGGGGCGGTACTGCCTAGCAATGCCAACGTGCCCGTTCACTGCCCTCCAGGAGGCCGTATTTCCAGCATGATGTTTAAAACACCCATCAGCTGGAACACTTCGGCCTTGTTTAAACTACGTCGAGACGAGCAATGATACCTCATCATTGCATAGTTAAAGTCAACGTCAAGATCATATCGTGACGGTCGTATGTTATGAGAAGAGAGCTACTCTTTTGTCACGCATTCTGGGCAAGTTCGGGAGAGTCATGTATGGGAGTCGGAACGGGTGCGGAGACTGTGAAGGGAACAGGCGCCCACCCCGTACAGAGGGCAGCCTAAGCTGAACATGTCTGACTCGACGTCATTCCGCTGCCTCCAGCCGTGACCATAGGGGATCCGGGCATATCACATGTCTCATTGGGAGGGGAGAAGTCCCAGAGAAACCGGACAAGGGTAGGTTTCGCCGAGGGCAGGCTTGCTGCACACCGGTAGTGTTCATTGGGCGACCATTGTGGTTACGGGTTTAGCTGGTCAGAATGCGATCTGGCATCTGTAAAATGAACTCAGGGGAAGACTTTTTAACCGCGGGGCCGAATGAGATTTCTTATTGTCCTCAAAAGACAGCCTGTCTTTTCGGGCATACCCCGCCATGAGGGCGTGACTTTTGGTTTCCCTCGACGACTCCGTCTCAAGCCGCATCTGCCCCTTTCTCGCATAGCATGCTCTCACGTCGGGATTTGACCTTTGAGATAATTCGCCCGTGCGCCTCTCTCTGCCTCTGCGATCTTCCGGCTTGGATCGAGTCGGCACGTTTGCTGCGTCGCTGAGTTTCATGGAAGTGGACTCGACGTACCGCTTTCCGGCTTCTGTCGGGGGCAACGAGTGGAGGGTGGGGGGCACGCCAGCGAACCAGCAGACGTAGAACCCATACTGAGCCCGCGCATTGTGATACAGCGAGCCGTAGTAGCCCCTATTTGGCCAGACCCCCGGTCGAGGCTCTCCGGCAGTTTCATCTGCTCGCCGATATCTAGCGGTGTCATCCCCTGGTTGGCCATTTGCAGCGTCTGGTCGTGGATGAAGCGGAAGAGGTCGCGCTGGCTGGCAAGGAAGACGCCACAGTGCTCGTGGTCCCAGGTCTGTCAGTGGGGGGAGGCAAAGACGACCTCCATCTCGGCACCGAATATGTCGAGCGCCTTCGGCAGGTACTTGACCATTTCAACCAGTCGCGGAACTTGGCCCCGCGCGCGCAGGGTGTAGAGGTTGTGCATGGTGTGGGTCGCGTCCTTCGGGGCGCAGACGGCGGACTGGCGCGGCAGGTGGAACAGGCACTCGGAGGGCGCCTCGGAGTCCGGCGCCAGGATGCAGATCATCTCGACGCCGTCGAGCACCACCTTCTGCCCGGTCTTCTCGCACGAGGTCGGCCGGTTCGATCACGCCGGGAGTGCCGGCGGACGTTGTTTTGCAAACGCCACCGTTTCGATCTGTCCGCCGGGCCCCTTGGGCAGTAGATTGCCGTACATGTAGCTCGCGTGGCGGCCCATCACGAAGATTAGACTTCCCTGCGACAAGTTGGGCCCTACAATCGCTCGCGTCGACGTAGTCCCAGGCCTGACACTGGGCAGGGGAACCAAGGACAGCCTCGAGAAGTACTCAAGAGTCGACTCGCCCGAGCCATAGAGCAGGGGAAATGCGAGCGGGTCTTGCTCAAACAATTCATTCACTTGCATCATTCACCCTACAGCCAGTCAATCACCAGGACTCTTCTGCTCGCGCCTTGCTCGCTTTCCTGAACGGTCCCTATCCTCTCTCCTTCCCCCCTTTCCCACAGTGTCAACACTCAAGCCAGAGTTGACGAACTGCGTTCGCACTTGTTCCGGCTTCCTTCTGCTCCGCTTCCATCTGCTCCGACTCGACCTCGCCATCGTCGTGGGCCGTCTCGACAGCGACGTCGCTGAAAAGGAAGGGGGGGGGGGGGGGGGGGGGAGATTCCAACGTCCATCAAATGAACCGTGAAAGGACAGCCTGTCTGTTAGCCCATCGAAGCCTCCCGGCACGAGGGTGCCAATAGCAACAGTCGCGAGACTCTTGACGCCCTTTCCTGCCTATGGTGCTGTCGCTTGCGACTCCTCCGTTATGAAGTTGCCTGATCCGGACCTGTGACCGCACTTGTGTGTTAGAGGGATCCCCTTGTGGCCCTCGCCGATGTGTGGAGCCCGTCGCGGTGTATCGTAGACCGACCAGGTTCTCTGAGGGAATTTGCCGGGGATTCTGTTCGTGACGGCAACCACGATAGCCAGATAATCATGCATGAGTCTCTGTGCGACAACTATGACGCTGCCAGCCGTTACAGATGGTCAACCCTCAGTCGTAGCCGACCGACTCGGATACCCGACGCCATACTTCATCGGTCTTCTGACGCGTCTGACCGGCCTGGAGCGCGTACTGGACCGCATCGGTGCCGATGAGGAGCTCGAGCGGCGGGTCAGGGTGACGGGAGAGGCGGACGCAGACCTCGCCGACCTTGACCGGGTCGGTTGGCTCATTGCCGTTGTACTGGCGGTGCATCTTGACCATGTTGCCGACAGTCGCTTCATAGGGCGCACTGACGGGGGTGCATGTCATCGACGAGCCCGACCAGTCGGTCGCATGCCGCCGGGCTGAAGGATCGTGCAATGGATACCGAGGGGCTTGAGCTCCGATGACAGGACAGCAGTGAGGCCGGTGACCGCCCATTTGGCGCTCTGATAGGCGGCGAGGCCCGGGGTGCCGAGGCGGGCGCCGATGGTAGCAATCTGCATAATGTGGCCCCCGCGCTTGCGCAAGATGGGGATCGCAGCCTTGGTGACGTAGAGGGTGCCGAAGAAGTTGGTCTCGACCTGGGTCTTAAAGTCGTCGAGGTCAACGTCCTCGACCGACGCCAGGTTGGCGTAGCCGGCGTTGTTGACGACGACGTCGAGGCCACCCATGCGCTCGTTGGCGTCGGCTATCGCCTTGCTGGCGGCCGACGCATCGCAGACGTCGAGGGAGCCCGTGTGGAGTCTCGGGTACTGCTTGACCAGGTTCTCGAGCTGGGACGCGTTCCTCGCTGTCGCGTAAACGGTTTCGCCGGCCTTGAGCGCGGCGATGACAATTTCCCGGCCAAGGCCGCGCGAGGCGCCCGTGACGAACCATTTGCGACCACCGGTCGAGTCATCGACGGGGAGCGGGGGCAAATGGACGCTGTCGATGGACATGGTGGCGAGGGTGGCGAGTCGATTGATGTTGGGGTTTCTCGAGAAGAAGGTGAGGAAGGCGAGACTTTTATCTCCCGGCGGTCTCCTTTATTGCGATTCTGCTCCCCCCGCCTGCATGAGACGAAGCGGGAGCCGGAAGGGCCTCTCGCCATTGCCGTCGAACATGTGCTCGTCGGATGAGAATTCCGGCCCGCCGGTCAACGAGCACCGCGGTCCGCTGCATGGTTAGATGCCCGACGGGCGACACGGAATTCGGGCCTGGGCCGCCGGCTACTCTCCTACTTTATTCGCACTTCCTACTCAGTGCACCTGCTTCCAGGAGGGTCTGTGCTCGCCTGACGTTTCCAGACTCACCTACCGCAAACTCCCCTCGCTGAGCAGCGCGAACAAGTTGAGCGGAGCACGATGACCTCGACGCTATCTTTGGCCGGCGTACGGGGTCTTGTGGAGGTTTGGACGAACCGAGGCATGCGGCTGTACAATGTTGACGCGTACTCTCATCCATCCGCTTCTCTTCTTCCGACCATCCCCAGTGATGAAAAACGTCGTTGCTCGATGACGAGGACCAAGACTAGATAGGCCCGTCCGCTGCGCCCCCGTCCGGACGGGATCAAAATCACAAACCAAATCTCGGATGGGCATCCGGGCCAGGAATACCTGAATAGCGAATAAATTGTCCCGAAAGCTGCCGCTTAAAGCAGCCCTCCGATAAGTGTACTCAATTGCAACCCAGTGAAGGTAGGTAGTTAGAATACATAAGCTCTTCAGGCTTCAGACCTGAGCGTCCGGCTCAAGAGTCCTCGTGCTCATCGTGCTCGTCTTTGCAGCTCATACTGTTGTCTTATCAAGGTCTTCTTCCTCACAGCCTCGTGAGCCCGAGGAGGGAAATCTGCCGTTGCATGGCTCGGCCGGTGATCAGTCATGAGCAGCGAAATACATACACAGCGCTTGAAGGACAAGGTCAGGGGGCTCAATCGGTCGGCAGTCACTGGTCTGCAATTCCTACAGTGGTGGATCAATGAGCGACTATATTCAACGACCTGTCATATTAAACACTAATTCGTATGGTTTTTGCTGTTTTTCTCGTCCGCATCAAACAGCGATCAATAGCAGCAAGACAGACTCCACCTCCCAGCTCACTGAGTATAAGGGCACGGCACAGAAGCTTGATGTTGAGGACCTTGATGTGGTAGGGCAGGCCAGGCAGCCTTCGTCTCCTCGAAACCCTCTCAGGCGTAACCACACGAAACGGTTGATCAAAGGACGTCGACGTTGAAGAGAGCTCGAGAAGGGGCGCGAGGCAGACGTCGAGCTGGAGCGTTAGTTCAACGTCGATGTTGACAAGTGCGCCTGCAGGAGTGCAGCACTCGCCGTCATCAGCTACGATGGGAGACCGCATCAGCTTGTTCGAAAAGGTATTCTGCATGCTAACTGTGATAGCTCACGATTCCAGCAGCCATGGGTCGGAGAATTTACCGCCAGAGCGACCGGATTGACTCAGGTGTTGACACACAACGGAACTCCAATGACACCTTGCCAGATAGCCATGCCCTTCGCCCTGTAGGAGTACGGCAGGATTTCCCCCGTGTAGGCCATGTTGAGCGGAGCCCACGCAATGTGATACACTAGACCTGCGTGCATCATCACCGGGTGAGGTCCTACCTATATCCGGCAGCCACCTATCTTAAACACTCAACCATGGCGGGATTGAAACGGGGAAAGACGGTCGGGAGGAGGAGAATGCGCCAAGTGCAGCCGACAGTACGATGACCTGCTGGAACACATCCGCAAGGAGCACAAGGGTGCACGGTTCACGGAGGATGAGGTGGGTGCAACGGGACTGCTGGCTTGCGCGTGTGGGGCGGTATTGTCCAACGCACGCGGACTGTCGCATCACCAGAAGCGAACGATGTGTGTGGGCTTGGAGGAGACGAGGAGGACAAGCGCCGTGGTGCCGAGCACACCGCCCCAGCCTGTACCCCACTCAGACGCCGTCTCAGACATCGTCATATTCTCTTCAAGCCATCACTCGTGGGTCACACATGTATCCGACACACAGCCTTCCCGGGTGCTGGACACACCTCACGAGGAAAGCCAAGACACGGCGATGCTGGACTGGGATGCGGACTATGAGATGAGGGGTGGTGAGGCCGAGGGGTTCGACCCGCCAAACCGGCGCAGCGTAACGGCCAACACCAGCCAACGGGAGGTATCCCACCCTCGGACGCTGAGGTCCACGACTGGAAGACCGGCCAGGAGGAGCGTGACCCACACACCGCCTACGTCAACCCTGCCCCGGCCATCACCCACCTATGTGTCCGTACCCCCACAATCCACCCCCCGCCCCCATCCATCCCGCCGCCTGACTCCCCCTTCGACCGCTTCCTCTCCCTAGGGGACCTACCTACGGTGCACAAGCCGCTGTCGGGGCCATCAGCCGGGGTGTTTGCTGGATGTGTGGAGCGCCTTGCTGAGGCCCCTTTTTGGCTGAGCCGAGTGACGACACACTCTTGAACATCCTCGCCCTGCCCAAGGCCGGCCTTGCCCCGGGACTCAAGCAAGGACTCAAGGCTCGACTGGAGCGGTACCCTCGAGTCGACTGGCCAAGGCCCGAGCCGAGTGATGGTACCACACCCAGGGCTACGACAGCAGTCAAGGATGTGGAAAAGGGACGACTGGGCAGTGCGGCCAGGCGGATTGCTGGGACGGCCGCCGTGGCCACCGTGGATGACGAGGTGGTGGCCACGCTGAGAGACAAGCACCCGGCAGGAGCAGACGACCCATTTGGCCCGACCGACGGTCCGAGCTCGGGCGACATCCCGTCTGAGGAGGAGATCATGGCGGCCTTTAAGACCTTTAGACCGGACACCTCCCCGGGTCTGTCCGGCTGGACGCACCACCTCCTGGCCACCGCTCTACGGGTACCCGCTTTCCTCAAGGCTATCCACACACTCACGGGTCTCATCATGGCCGGGACAGCTCCCGGACAGGCGATGCTGTGTGCCAGCAGGCTCACACCGCTGCGCAAGCCAGATGGTGGCCTCCGCCCCATTGCTGTCGGGGACATGATCTACAGGCTCGCTACCAAGGCCATCGTCCGGCACTCCAACCGACGTGACTTCCTGCTACCATACCAGTTTGGTGTCGGCAGCAAAGGAGGGGTCGAGCCGGTGGTACGGGCAGTCGAACGTGCCCTGGAGGACACCCTGGACCGACCGTACACCCACCTCACCTCGCTCGACTTTAGCAATGCTTTCAACATCGTCGACAGGAGGGACATAGCCGAGGGACTGCGCCAGTATGCTCCCATCCTCTATCGGGCTGGGAGATGGGCATACGGCTGCACTTCCAGCCTTGTGCTCGGCTCACCCGAGGCGAGGCACATCATCACCTCGGCCCAAGGCGTCAGACAGGGGGACCCGATGGGACCGCTCATGTTCTCGCTTGGGATACGCTCACTGCTCAGAGACCTGGCCTCAGCTCTCGGCCCAGACCGACTCATCCTGGCCTACCTTGACGACATCTATATCCTCAGCCCGGATGACAAGACACTGGAGCAGACGCTGGCCTTCTTCGATGAGAGGCAGCCATCCATCCGTCTCAATCCGGCCAAGTGCAAGTCGCTTGCCCTCGAGGACATCCGCACCAACGGCCTGAGGATGCTAGGGACCTGTGTGGGAGCTCGCTCCGCCAGAGAACAGTTCCTCCAGGAGAAGATCGAGCACGAGGCTGCTACCGTCGCCAAGCTCATCAACCTGCCGCACCAACATGCCCTGCTTGTTCTGCGGGTATGCGTGCAGCAGAACTTGCGGCACCTGCAGCGTTCTCTCAAGTCAGATGACCTAGTTCACCTATGGGACAAGCTCGACACCGTCCTGAGAGAAGCGGTGGCCAGGATCCGAGGCCTCCCCCGCCCCACGGATCAGCTAGATGCCACAGTCATCTCCCTCCCAATCAAGATGGGCGGCATAGGCATTCTGTCCTACAAGACGGTCGCACCCCACGCTTATGCCGCAGCTTCCGAGGCGGCAGACACCACGCTCGCACCCATCCTCACCCCCGGAACCCTCCCGGCCAGCACCCAACTTACCACCCAACACCAACGCTGCCAGGAAATCTTTACGGGGAACAGGGAGACGCTGCTGGGGTCGCTTAACCCGGAACAGGCCAAGGCGGTCGTCGAGGCATCGTCCAAGCTAGGTAGGGTATGGCTAACCACGATACCTTTCCAGCCCTCCCTCCGCCTCACCGACTTTGAGGTTGCGGCAGCCCTCCAGCTACGCACCCTAGCCGGCGAGCGAGAGGCCCACTGCACCAACTGCGGGGAAACAAACTTCTTCGGTCACCCCGAGGTCTGCCTCCAGAGGAGGTTCAGGAGGGTAGCCCGACATGAAGGAGCCAAGCACATCATGGGACAGGCCCTTGCCTCGACCCCTGGTACCCGAGTCCGGCTTGAACCCCTCGGCCACCAGACCAGCAGACGCAACGACATCCAGGTATTCTCTCTTCTCGGGTCTCAGGCCACGGGGCTAGCAAATGCCGAGTACGATCTCACGGTCGTTTCTCTGGCAAACAAGGATGCCCGTGCCACAAAGCTCCCGAACCAGGACACCGACCCATCCCGGCTGGTCAACAAGTACCTCGACTCTGTTGCTGACAACAAGGTCCGACACCGCCCAAACAGCAACCTCCCCTTCCACCCCATCGTCCTTTCCGTCGGCGGCATGATGAACGGTAGCACCACCAAGGTCTTCGCCTCCTGGAAACGAGTAATGACCCGCGGGACGTACAACCTGATGCTCAAACGGTTGAGCCTTTGTCTGTTGCAGGCAAGGGTTCGCAGCTTTGAGCTGTAAGGCTTTCATACCACCGTAGAACTCCGTAGACCAGACAGACACGTTATGCACCCCCTAACCCCCTGAGCTATAAGGCTTTCATACCACTGTAGAACTCCGTAGACCAGACAGACACGCTATGCACCCCCTAACCCTATAACCTAACCCTTCACGTGCAGTTGCTAATGCTGAGCCATGTCCCCCTTCGATCCGGCTGTTTCACATGCCAGGGACCGAAGGTGATCGCTTGAGTGCAGGTCGGACGTCATGGAGAGACATCCTGTCTTTTTCCATGCCAAAGTTCGTCTGCAGGCAAATCGATGGGTTGTGCTTCGCTTCAGTGTGCTCATGGCTCCGTAGAACCCCGTAGAACCCCGTAGACCAGACAGACGCGCTATGCGGGGGTTAGGGGGTTAGGGGGTTAGGGGGTTAGGG